>JARQOC010000003.1:376871542-376935052 GCA_033576535.1 Allobates femoralis
GGGGCTGTATATACTACTGGGGCTGCGTGTATACTACCACTGGGGCTGCTGTATCTACCTCTGGGACTGGTGTATACCACACTGCTGGGGGCTGTATACTTGTGCTAGGGTCCACCCTCGGCTTATACACGAGTCAATAGATTTTCCCAGGTTTTGGGGGCAAAAGTAGGGGGGTCGGCTTATACACGGGTCGGCTTATACACGAGTATATACGGTACTAATGGCGGAGAAGTTCACATCCCCCTGACGAAGCTGCCAGGCACAGGCAGCGTAACGCGTGGGGCGCCATCCCTCCTGCTACTATGCCTTTTATATACCGGTAAAGCCAGATTGATCCCTTCCCTGTATGGGAAACATGCTTGTTATATCATTGTGACTACATCCAAACTCTAGACCTATATCACTGTGATCACAACTACCGTAAATTTTAAACTAACTAGCCTTATATCTATGCAATGGGGATCCTAACAGTGAGGATTCAGCTATATGCTGTTACCTAAGAGACCAATGCAAAAATATCTGGTTAAGGAATAAGTAGTTATATCCTTTACATTATGCTAGAACAGATATTATTTTGGGGGGGGTCAATTTTTGTCTATATCTATTCTAGGGTTTATATATTATGCATGTAACGAAAATAATATGACTGAATAGACTTCCCTTCCCAGCATTATAATATATTTTTGGATATTAACTATTGGATTGTGGGAATACCCAATGTAAACCAACTTTGTATCTGCTATATGCTGTTATCTATGAGAACAATGCAAAAATTCCTGGTTATGTAAACCAACTTTATATAAACTGTGAATATGCTAAGGCAATTTTTCTCTTAAAGGGGTAGAGCATTTCTGATTGTAAGTTACACCTTTTTAAGTAATGATACACTATGATATCTCCATTTGTATCTGTAAATGAAAAATAGCTCATTTCAGCTATAGCATATCCCTTGAGAAAGGTACATCAAGGAAAACCTCTCTGCTGGTTGCCAATACCGGAAGATCAGATAACTTATATATACTGTATCCCTGCTCTGAGAAACAAACTTTAATTGGTTTTAAATGTCCTATGTGATCTTTCTTGTTGTTTGCTTATTATAAAATAAACTTTTTTGACATGATATAGAGGTTGTATCGCTTCTTAGACTTTCCTTTTCCTCATATTATGGACATCACCAGGTGTGACGGGACCCTAAGGGCCAAACGACAAAATTACCTTTCTTAGTCGCTGCAACATTGCTATAAAATGCAATAACGGGCAATCAAAATAGCGCATCCACCCAAGTATGGTATCATTAGAAATGTCAGCTCAAGACGCAAAAAATAAGCTGTCACCCAGCCCCAGATCCCAAAAAATGAGGACGCTATGGGTCGCAGAATATAGCGCAAAAGGTGCAATTTTTTTTCCCCAAACTTCTGGATTTTTTTTCACCATTTAGATACCAGTAAAGGTATACATGTTTGGTATCTACGAACTCGTATCGACTGAGGAATCACACGGTCACGTCAATATTACCATAGTGAACATGGCGACTAAAAAGCCCAAAAAACAAACATGTAATTGCACTTTTTTTGCAATTTCCATGTACACTATATAGTAAAATAAATGATTGCATCTGAAAGTACAACTCGTCCCGCAAAAAACAAGCCGTCATATGTCTATATTAACTGAAAAATAAAAACATTATGGCTTTTGGAAGCAGGGGAGCAAAAAAAGAAATTGAAAAGCGAAAAATTCCATGGTCATAAAGGGGTTAAAGAGCATGATGTTCAAGCATAGAAACTTTGTAGAAATGGAGCTATGGTTTACAGTTTATTATGCACAAAATTCTGATGATTACCATCTTGTAAGGTGCTGCTCATTTGGCTGTGCCTTTCTCCACTCCATCAAACACATGAATGTTTGGTTGAGGGCTCTATCTGGAGCAGGAATTGAAAAGTACTATCTGACAAGCAGTTTACAGCCCTCCATGTCATTGGTCTGGCCCTCCAGTCCACAAGGAATCATCCTAAAGGCACCGTTACACTTAGCGATGTACCAGTGATCCCGACGATACGACCTGGTAGGGATCGCTGGAGCGCCGCACAGTCAGATCTCACCAGCAACAATGCGGCGGTCGTTGGGACCCCGTTTCTCAGACCTGTAGTATTAAGGTCATTGTCCCCATCAAACACACCGATGCATGCTGCCCAGCGGGAGCCCGACGATCAAAAAATGGTCCAGGGCATTCCAACACGATCAGTGATCTCACAGCAGGGGCCTGGTCGCTGCTACTTGTCACACATAGCGAGGTCGCTGTTGCATCACAAAAACTGTAACGTTGCAGCGATATCGTTGTGTGTGACGGGGGCTTAAGTGTTGGGGTTTCCAGCCCTTCAATTTTCCTATGGAGCCTGCACATACAATGTTCACTAATGAATGTCACCATGACACACATTGCTGGATTACATCTGTATGGGCGAAGTTAGTTTGCTCTGCACTCCGGCCTACGTGATGGATATAGTAAATATGAACACAAGGCACTAAGATATTAATGATATACTTTATTAGTGACTTAGCATTAATTCATGGATAAAATAAAAGGAACTAGAACACATATGGATAAAAATACACTAGCACCAAGCCAGTTGTTAATTAACCAAAAGAATAATAAAAATAAAAAAAGGAAAATGCATGTGCAGAAAAATCCACCCGGCACAAATACTACACAGAATTTGAAAAGACGCAATAAATATAGGCACACATATAAAATTAATAATAATTAAGTAGGCCTGATACATACCGTATATACTCGTGTATAAGCCGACCCGTGTATAAGCCGACCCCCCTACTTTTGCCCCCAAAACCTGGGAAAACCTATTGACTCGTGTATAAGCCGATGGTGGACCCCAGCACAGGTATACAGCCCCCAGCAGTGTGGTATACGGGGCCCCCCCAGTGGTAGTATACAGCAGCCTCCGCAGTGGCATATACAGGCCCCAGCAGTATATACAGCAGCCCCAGTGGTATATACAGGCCCCAGCAGTATATACAGCAGCCCAAGTGGTATATACAGACCGCACCAGTATATACAGCAGCCCAAGTGGTATATACAGACCGCACCAGTATATACAGCAGCCCCAGTGGTATATACAGACCGCACCAGTATATACAGCAGCCCCAGTGGTATATACAGACCGCACCAGTATATACAGCAGCCCCAGTGGTATACAGGCCCCAGCAGTATATACAGCAGCCCCGGGGGTATACAGCAGCCTCCGGGGGTAAACAGCAGCCCCAGCAGTATACAGCAGCCCAGGGGTATACAGCAGCCTCCCCAGTGGTATATACAGACCCCACCAGTATATACAGCAGCCCCAAGTCAAACTAGGTAGGAGTATCTAACAGACGGCGACCAATCAATGTAGTAAATAAACCATATACAGTCTCTGACAGAAGTTGTGTCGCTTATCCATGTTATGTAAATAAAAGCTTATAACCTGACGTTAAATTCATCCACTGGTTTTCTAAATTACTCTTTTGAAAGTGGAAACCCTCCCAAATGTGGTTTAAGTTAAGAAAATAAATTGCCATCAATGCTGAAATATTGATCATTTAATGAACACAAAATGGTTAGATTTTGGCAAGACAAAGGTTTTGTCGCCCACAGAAAGTAATGTGATATTCAAACAAATAATTAACTTAAATACAAATATATGTTGCAGAACATTGACGAATGAAGTTGTGATGCTATTAGAGTCGTATTTAATATTTTGTGTGACTTCCATGAGCTTTAAGGACTTCATCCATGGGGTTCAACAATGATTCATACAATTTATTAATGAAGTCATCAGGAATAGCAAAGAATGCAGTCTTACATGCCTCCCAGAGTTCATCTAGATTCTTTGGTTTTGTCTTTCAAGCGTCCTCTTTCATCCTACCCCAAACATGCTCAATCATGTTCATGTCTAGTGACTGGTCTGGCCAGTCCTTGAGCACCTTGATCTTTTTTGCCTGGAGGAACTTTGTTGTAGAGTGGATGTATGAGATGGAGCACCATCCTGCAGCAGAATTTGACCCCTTTTATGATTTGGAATATAAGGTAGCTAATACTTCTTGATATTTTAGGCTATTGATATTGCCTTCCACCTTGCAAATGTTTTGCACACCCCCATACTCAATGTAACCGCAGACCATGATCTTTTCACCACCAAATTTGGATCCATATGGGCTCAAGTAGGTCTCCTGCAGTATTTGTAGCGGCTGTGGTGTAATTCTACTGAAGATTCATCAGAGAAATCCACCTTCTGTCACTTTTCCAGCGTTTAGTAGGCTGTGGGACTTTGCAAATGCCACACGGTTTTTTTATTTGCCTTTTGTTTAGTGTTGGCTTCTGAGCACCGATTCGAGACAGGATCCTACAAACTGTTCTAGTTGACACAGGGACTTGAGGCAACCAGGCCTGTTGGAGCTCTGCTGCAGTGGAAGAGGAGCTTGCTTTGGATTTTCTAACCAACGAACGTTCCTCCTGAGCAGATGTCTTGTGGATTCTGCCAGACCTGGGCTTGTCAAACACATCTCCAGTCTCTTCAAATCTTTTTTTAATTCTTTGTACTTGACGCTGAGACACATTAAAGGTGCCAGCCAACTCTGCAGTGGATTGGTCTTCAGCCTCTTGATAATCAAGGCTTTGGTGGCAGAGTGGATTTTTGGCATGTTGTCAGAGCTCAAGTTGCACTTCAGGTGAAGGTCTGGGGTGCTGGGTTTCTTTTTATACACACCCACCAATTAACCGATCATTTACTGAGCCCAGGTGAGGCTGTAAACTAGGATTGGGTGCATTATATGACCAGGCGACAAAACGTTTGTCTTGCCAAAATCTGACCATTCTGTGTTCATAAATAATTCAGCATTGATGCCAATTTATTTTCTTAACTTAAACCACATTTGGGATGGTTTCAGCTTTCAAAAGAGTAATTTATAAAAGCAATGGATGAATTTAACGTCAGGTTATAAGCTTTTATTTACATAACATGGATAAGCGACATAACTTTTGTCAGGGACTGTATAAGATCATCTCAGCACAGAACACTTTTTTTTTTTTTTTTTTAAACAAATCCAATTGTGGAAATATTGTGGAAATTATAATTTCTCTAGTCACCTTCCACGACAGCAGTATCGGATGATGTCTCCCCGCCCTAACAGGGGACAGGAACACAAAGAGGTACCTAGAAACTGAATTACCGGTAAGACTAATTCTATTTTCTCTAGTCACCTTCCACGACAGCAGCATTGGAGTAATACCAACAATTAATTTCTTAGAGAGGGACCACAGCCTGCAGAACTCGCCTGCAGAATGTTAAATCCCTATTAAGATCTAGTCTGTAGTATCTGGTAAACGTATAGACAGAAGACGAGGTGGCGGCTCTGCATATCTGCTCAGTAGATGCAGTCCCTCTCCCTGCCCACGAAGTGAATGCTGAACGTGTAGAATGAGTCTTCAGTGATGCAGGAGGAGACAGATTCTATGATGGGTATATGAGACAGATAGCTTGTTTGATCCAATTAGAGATTGTATTTTTAGCCGCCTTCTTGCCCTTATTCTGTCCTGAAGGCTGAATGATTAAGTTTTGATCGATCCTCCAATCTTCATTTTGTTGGAGGTAGTAGAGAACCACCCTACAAACATTGAGGGTGTGAAAAGCCTTCTCCTTTGCATTGGGAGGATTTGGGCAGAATGAGGGTAGCACACTATCCTGATCCCTGTGAAAGTCTGAAACAATTTTAGGCAAAAAGGAGGGGGTCTAATTTGAGGATAATGCTATTTACAGTGACTGGCAAGTAGAGATCCTGAATAGAAAGGGCCTGAAGCTCACCTACACGTCTAGCAAAAGTAATAGCCCATACACTGCCTATAATCTCTGTGCTCCCTTGGCTGTATACTGTCTATGGAGCAGCCTGGTACTGGATGTGCCAGCATACATCAGGGCTGCCCATATACTGCCTATAATCTCTGTGCTCCCTTGGCTGTATACTGTCTATGGATCAGCCTGGTACTGGATGTGCCAGCATACATCAGGGCTGCCCATATACTGCCTATAATCTCTGTGCTCCCTTGGCTGTATACTGTCTATGGATCAGCCTGGTACTGGATGTGCCAGCATACATCAGGGCTGCCCATATACTGCCTATAATCTCTGTGCTCCCTTGGCTGTATACTGTCTATGGATCAGCCTGGTACTGGATGTGCCAGCATACATCAGGGCTGCCCATATACTGCCTATAATCTCTGTGCTCCCTTGGCTGTATACTGTCTATGGATCAGCCTGGTACTGGATGTGCCAGCATACATCAGGGCTGCCCATATACTGCCTATAATCTCTGTGCTCCCTTGGCTGTATACTGTCTATGGATCAGCCTGGTACTGGATGTGCCAGCATACATCAGGGCTGCCCATATACTGCCTATAATCTCTGTGCTCCCTTGGCTGTATACTGTCTATGGATCAGCCTGGTACTGGATGTGCCAGCATACATCAGGGCTGCCCATATACTGCCTATAATCTCTGTGCTCCCTTGGCTGTATACTGTCTATGGAGCAGCCTGGTACTGGATGTGCCAGCATACATCAGGGCTGCCCATATACTGCCTATAATCTCTGTGCTCCCTTGGCTGTATACTGTCTATGGAGCAGCCTGGTACTGAATGTGAGAGCATACATCAGGGCTGCCCATATACTGCCTATAATCACTGTGCTCTGTGGGCGGCCCTGATGTATGCTGGCATGTGTAGTTCAGAGAGCACCTGGACCGGGCAGTATGCAGCCCGTACTCCCCATCATTTACCTTCTCACTTTCGTGACTCCCTCGCTCTCCCCGGAAGCGTGGTCCTGGCTCACTAGCCGGATATGACGTGCCCTTCACATAACTTTATTCCACGGAACAGAACGTACAGTTCCGGCTCCAGACGCTGCCCAGCGTGATGTAAATGTAGGGTTGAGTCTACAGAATACAGGCTCCTTCCAGGTCCTGACTGCAGCCCATACAGTCTAGCACCCTCACTACTGAAGATTCTAGAGAATAAAGGCTGCCTGCAGGTCCTGACTGCAGCCTATACAGTAGAGAATACAGGCTCCTTCCAGGTCCTGACTGCAGCCCATACAGTAGAGAATACAGGCTCCTTGCAAGTCCTGACTGCAGTCTATACAGTCTAGCTCCTTCAGTAATGAACACGCTAGAGAGTACAGGCTAATTGCAGGTCCTAACTGCAGCCTATACAGTAGAGAATACAGGCTCCTTGCAGGTCCTAACTGCAGCCTATACAGTAGAGAATACAGGCTCCTTCCAGGTCCTGACTGCAGCCTATACAGTACAGAATACAGGCTCCTTCCAGGTCCTGACTGCAGCCTATACAGTAGAGAATACAGGCTCCTTCCAGGTCCTGACTGCAGCCCATACAGTCTAGCTCCTTCAGTAATGAACACGCTAGAGAGTACAGGCTAATTGCAGGTCCTAACTGCAGCCTATACAGTAGAGAATACAGGCTCCTTGCAGGTCCTAACTGCAGCCTATACAGTAGAGAATACAGGCTCCTTCCAGGTCCTGACTGCAGCCCATACAGTCTAGCAGCTTCACAACTGAAGTCACTAGAGAATACAGGCTCCTTCCAGGTCCTGTCTGCAGCCTATACAGTAGAGAATACAGGCTCCTTCCAGGTCCTGACTGCAGTTTATACAGAGAATACAGGCTCCTTGCAGGTCCTGTCTGCAGCCTATACAGTAGAGAATACAGGCTCCTTCCAGGTCCTGACTGCAGTTTATACAGAGAATACAGGCTCCTTCCAGGTCCTGACTGCAGTCTATACAGAGAATACAGGCTCCTTCCAGGTCCTGACTGCAGCCTATACAGTAGAGAATACAGGCTCCTTCCAGGTCCTGACTGCAGCCTATACAGAGAATACAGGCTCCTTGCAGGTCCTGTCTGCAGCCTATACAGTAGAGAATACAGGCTCCTTCCAGGTCCTGACTGCAGTTTATACAGAGAATACAGGCTCCTTCCAGGTCCTGACTGCAGTCTATACAGAGAATACAGGCTCCTTCCAGGTCCTGACTGCAGCCTATACAGTAGAGAATACAGGCTCCTTCCAGGTCCTGACTGCAGTCTATACAGAGAATACAGGCTCCTTCCAGGTCCTGACTGCAGCCTATACAGTAGAGAATACAGGCTCCATCCAGGTCCTGACTGCAGCCTATGCAGTACAGAATACAGGCTCCCTGCAGGTCCTGACTGCAGCTAAGGCTGCCTTAACACTGGCGTTCCCCTCCGCAGCGTTCTGCGGAGGGAAATCGCCATGTGTGCGCAGTCAGCGCAAGCCCCTATGTTTAGAATGGGGACGCACGGTGCTGCGCTTGACAGCGCAGGACCGTGCGCACCCATTCACTCCCATATGTGATCTGTATGCAGGCGGATGCCTGCGCACAAATCACACACTCCCGCCCGCACCAGGGACGCAACGTCGCGTCCCTGGTGCGGACGAGAATGTGTGATCTGTGCGCAGGCATCCGCCTGCATACAGATCACATATGGGAGTGAATGGGTGCGCACGGTCATGCGCTGTCAAGCGCAGCACCGTGTGCTCCCATTATAAAGATAGGAGCTCTCGGCCGCTGCGGTCACATTGCAGACCCCTCCGCAGAACGCTGCGGAGGGGTCCGCAAATGTGAACCCAGCCTTATACAGTAGAGAATACAGGCTCCTTCCAGGTCCTGACTGCAGCCTATACAGTCTAGCAGCTTCACAACTAAAGTCACTAGAGAATACAGGCTCCTTCCAGGTATATATTAGTGGTTACATCAGAATGTACAGGCTCCTTGCAGGTCCTGACTGCAGCCCATACAGAGAATACAGGCTCCTTCCAGGTTCTGACTGCAGCCTATACAGTACAGAATACAGGCTCCTTTCAGGTCCTGACTGCAGTCTATACAGTCTAGCAGCTTCACTAATGAAGACGCTAGAGAGTACAGGCTCCTTCCAGGTCCCGACTGCAGCCTATACAGTACAGAATACAGGCTCCTTTCAGGTCCTGACTGCAGTCTATACAGTCTAGCAGCTTCACTAATGAAGACACTAGAGAGTACAGGCTCCTTGCAGGTATATATTAGTGGTTACATCACAGTGTATGGGCTCCTTGCAGGTAATGACTGCAGCCTATACAGTCTAGCAGCTTCACTAATGAAGACGCTAAAGAGTACAGGCTCCTTGCAGGTATATATTAGTGGGTACATCAGAATGTACAGGCTCCTTGCAGGTCCTGACTGCAGTCTATACAGTCTAGCAGCTTCACTAATGAAGACGCTAGAGAGTACAGGCTCCTTCCAGGTCCCGACTGCAGCCTATACAGTACAGAATACAGGCTCCTTTCAGGTCCTGACTGCAGTCTATACAGTCTAGCAGCTTCACTAATGAAGACGCTAAAGAGTACAGGCTCCTTGCAGGTATATATTAGTGGTTACATCACAGTGTATGGGCTCCTTGCAGGTAATGACTGCAGCCTATACAGTCTAGCAGCTTCACTAATGAAGACGCTAAAGAGTACAGGCTCCTTGCAGGTATTTATTAGTGGGTACATCAGAATGTACAGGCTCCTTGCAGGTCCTGACTGCAGCCTATACAGTAGAGAATACAGGTTCCTTCCAGGTCCTGACTGCAGTCTATACAGTAGAGAATACAGGTTCCTTCCAGGTCCTGACTGAAGTCTATACAGTAGAGAATACAGGCTCCTTCCAGGTCCTGACTGCAGCCTATACAGTTAAGAATACAGGTTCCTTCCAGGTCCTGGCTGCATTCTATACAGTAGAGAATACAGGCTCCTTCCAGGTCCTGACTGCAGCCTATACAGTTAAGAATACAGGTTCCTTCCAGGTCCTGACTGCAGTCTATACAGTCTAGCTGGTTCACTACTGAAGACACTAGAGAATACAGGCTCCTTCCAGGTGTATACTAGTGGCTACATCAGAATGTATGGTCTCCTTCCAGGTCCTTACTGCAGGCCATACAGTCTAGCTGGTTCACCGCTGAAGACACTACACAGTGGGGGCTGCTTCCTGGTACATATTAGTGACTACATCTTGATGTATGAGCTCCTTCCAGGCAGGGCGTAACGATCGGGCTCATAAGGGTCATGACTAGGCCCGCTGACCCCTGACCCCAGCGCCTGCTTCACATGGATGTGTGTCCCCGTGGATCTATATCTCTGTCACTGCACGGCAGTCTGCCCTGGCCAGTCCCAAGGCAGTCCTATGGCCGCCGGAGGACTGGCACTGTACCTTTAATTGCGTCTGGAAAACATAGTCGTTCCGCGGCCCAGTATGCAGCACCGTGATGAGGTCATCACACTGCGGCATCTGGGAATGGCAAGCATGCACTCCATGGAGGAGCTGGAGAATCTACCCTATTTCCCCGAAATTAAGACATACCCGGAAAATAAGACATACTAAGGGGGTTTGCATAGCTGCTAAATATAAGTATCAATATGGCCGCGGAATGAGATGCACATGTACCGCAGGGCTCTTACCATCCTGCCCTAATCTCTACCATCCCACAAATGTGGCACCTCTCATCACCTCTATCGTAGCCCTACCCCGTTGGGGCACCACTGAGGCACACATAGCTGTGCCCCTTTTCCTCTGGGTAGTTCATGAGGCCACTGAAGACCACTCTGCAGGTACCGTCCCCCTCCCACCTTGAGGCCGCCAGCTTACATCTATCCCTGACAGAGGCCCATCCACCAACCTCTGGGCCGAGAAGTCACTGGACCCCCCTGGCGAGCCCCTTCCCAGCCGCAACTGTGATGGCCGCAAGCGGGTCCCCCGCTTCCAGTCTGCTCCCCGGCCTGGCTTTGCAGTTCCGTTCATCTTCAGGCCCGCCCCGGATGTACCTCTATACTGGCCCGTCCACTTATACTGCTACCTCTGCATCCCAGAGCTTCTTAGCTCTGGCCACGACCCCTCCTATCTCCTACATCCCTGTCCTGCACCAAAGACACAGGCCCAGGAAAGCACCTTACAGTACAAGCCGACGGGCTTGCCACGCACCAGCACCAGTCCCTGCCGAATGCCTGCACCAGCAGCACAACGCCAACGGCCTACACCCTGGCATTGATTCATCACCACCGCTCATCTCTTGCTGCTGCTGACCCCCAGCTGCATCTGATCCCAGGCCACACCTGATCCCCGGCTATACCAGACCCCTGGCTGCATCTGATCCCTAGCTGCACCTGACCCCTAGCTGCATCTGATTTCAAGCTGCATCTGATCCCTGGTTGCACCTGATCCCTAGCTGCATCTGACCCCTGGCTGCATCTAATCCCTGACTGCATCAGATCCCTGGCTGCACCTGACCCTTGGCTGCATTTCACCCTCGGCTGCATCTGATCCCTGGCTGCAACTGACCCCTGGTCGCATCTAACCCCTGGCTGCTTCTGATCCCCGGCTGCACTTGTGCATGCAGTCCTGACTTTGCACAACTTCATCACCATCACACATCCTTCCACTGCATCTAATCCCTGGCTACATCAGACCCCTGTCTGCATCTCATCCCGTGCCATACCTCATCCCTATGTGTTATAGACTTGGTCCTGACTTGACATGACTTCATCGCTACCACACATCTCTTCGCTGCATCTGATCCCTGGCAGCATCTGCTCCCCTGGCTGCTTCTCACCCCTGATGCACCTCATCACTACGTGCTGCAGTACATAGTTGACAGTAACTATGTTTCCTCTTATTCTTACCTTCACCCATATACTACTTCTTTTCATACTAACTCCATTTATCCATCCATCCATCCAGTAATGAAGTAATACTCTCTCCCTCTATCCTGCCCAGCCACCTCACCTCCTCCACAGAACTATTTCTTCACATACAACATACAATCCTTTGTCTCTAAACATGCACGTAACCTCTTCTACCCCCACCATCTGACCCTCTCCCTGTTTCTCCTACTTGCTGATGACATATTTCCAAATCCTGGACCCCTCATCACATCTCCAGTTACTTTTAATCGATACCCACGCTCCAACTTTAACCTCCGCAACCTTATACCCATTCGAACAGCCCCAGCTCCCCCAATCCCTCTACCTGGAGCACTATGGAACACTCGCTCCATCTGCAACAAACTCTCTTACATCCACAACCTCTTCACCACTAATAATCTCTCATTCATCGGCATAACTGAAACCTGGCTCACCCCAATGCAGCCTCCTCAGCTGCACTTTCCTATAGTGGACTCAGTCTCTCTCATACCCCCCGCCCTAGCAACAAGCATGGTGGAGGGATGGGCTTACTCCTGTCTGACAATTGGTCCTTTACGCCAATCCCACTGCCACTCTCTGCTACTCTCCCCTCTTTCGAGGTACACTCTGTCGTATCTACTCCCCCTGCAAACTTCAGTTAGCTGTTATCTAACCGCCCCCCCCCCCCCCCCCAGGATCATTCTCCACTTTTCTTGACCACTTCACCACCTGGCTACTCCACTTCCTCTCTGCAGACATCCCCACTACCATCATGGGCGACTTCAACATCCCCATTGACACTCCCCACCCTGCTGCCTCTAAACTTCTATCACTCACTGCATCCTTTTTGGCTCTCTCAATGGTCCTCCTCTGCCACTCATAAAGATGGCCACACACTCAACCTCATATTCCCCCGCCTATGTTCCTTCACTAACCTCTCCAACCCACCCCTCTACCTGTCCGACCTCAATCTACTGACTTTCTCTTCCCTCTCCTTTCCTAATACACTACCTCCACTCCACAAACCGACTCATCCTTGAAGAAACCTCAACCATATTGATCTACATTCATTCTCAGAATCCCTTCTCCCACTCGCAGACATAGCGTCCTTACACGACGTAGATGCTGCTGCCGCCCTATATACCACAGTAACTTCTGCCCTCAACTTGGCTGCCCCCCTCACATTCAACAAACTTCGCACAAACAGGCAGCCCTGGCACACCAGCCTCACAAAAGACCTGAGACGGGCTTCCAGGGTTGCTGAGCGGAGATGAAGAAATCCCATTCTGCCAAGCACTTGGCCATGTATAAGCAGTCCCTCACCAGCTTCAAGTCTGCACTCACCGCCACAAAACAAATCTACTTCTCATCTCTAATAACCTTCCTGTCTCACAATCCTAAACAGCTATTCAAAACTCTCAATTCTCTACTCCGTCCCCTGCACCTCCTCCCTCTCCTTTTATATCTGTGGACGATGCAGGTTCATCCCTGGACCGGATCACACCGCAGTGTGAAGCCGCCCTAAGGCTGGTTTCACACTGCAGTTTTTTCCCTGATCAGGTTCGATCAGGTTTGGATGCCAAAACCAGGAGAGGAACTTGCAGAGAAAAAGAATAAATGAAACATTTACACCTGTTCTGAGTTTTGGAGACATCCCTGGTTTTAACACACAAACCTGATCGAACCTGATCAGGGAAAAAAATGCAGTGTGAAGGGGGCCTAAGTCTTGCATGGACACACACTCTGACTGCTTGTATTATGGTACTGTCGGCACTTTCTCATTGCAACCTTTGCGGACTCTCCTCAGCTGAGAGTGACAGCTGCATAGAAATGCACGCTGTCACTCTCAGGTCAGGAGAGCCACAGTGGACGGCTGTCAGAAAGTGCCAGCTAATGAATATTCACCCACTTGCCCACCCCACTTAAACCAGAATGACACCTGCTCTCTGCCTGCTGTTGATGAAGTATTGCATAGCAATGCACGACAGCACTCCGGAGCCGAGTCTGACACTGTTTTTTTTATCCAGCTATCACCCTCAGCTCAGAAGATTCACGGTGCGATGCGATCCTCGATCAATACAGTAGACAGAGTGCGGTTGAATATGCATTAGCTTAATTAGCTGACACTTTCTCACCACGACCCCATGGCACTCCTGAGCAGAGGGTGACAGAAATACACTTTTGTCATTTCAGCTTAGGAGTGCTGCAGTGTATCATGATCCTCTATCACTACAGCAGGCTGAGTGTGGGTGTTGATCAGGGTTCAGAGGGGTGGGCAAGAAGGTGAATATTCATTAGCTTAATTACCCCTCACTTTTCTCACCATAAGGCCGGTTTCACATCACGATTTCTGGCTGTTCGTGGGGATCCGTGTTTTGACAGGATCCCCACAATCGGATGACAAATAGCCATCCGTTTCTGATTTGATGCAGGATGCGTGTGGATCTTGTTCTCCCTGCATCTTCTCTATCTGGCCCTCTTTTATCCCTGCTTTCCCCTGTCGTCACCCCTATCCTCTCCCCTCCGGTATCTAAAAAAAAAAATAAAGAAATTCCCAGAGGATACATTACTTTCCGCCGGCTCCATCCGACAGTCACTAATGTATCCTCTGGGAGAATTTTTTTTATTTTTTAGATACCGGAGTGAAGAGGACAGGGAATAAGACAGTGGGGAGAGGATAGGGGGGAGCAGAGATAGAAGAGGGAAAGACAGGGAGTGACAGGGTCAGGCAGGGTTATGTACTGGACACTACCTCTGGGCAGGCTCAGTACATAATCACGGAGCAGACATCAGATCCGATGTCCATAGGCTTCCATTGTGTAGCCCTATGGGCCATCACGGATCTGTCACGGATCCGTGGTGTCTGATTTTTGTCACGGACACCAAAATCGCAGCATGCTATGATTTTGGCTCCGTGAATAAATCGGAAGGCTGCTTAAATCAGATGGCAAAAAGGACACATCCGAGCCCATAGGGCTACATGGGAGCACAAATCACATCCGTTTTGAAAGTGATACACTCGGATGCCTCAAAATCGTGATGTGAAACCGGCCTTAGATAACATTTTGCATCAGTTCACATGTATTCAGTGCTCTAAGCTAAGCACGTCCTAAATATCTGAAACACATGGTTCATATGAAACTCTGCTTCTAGGTGGATCCACTTACTAGTGAGGCGACAGCTTTGCTCCAGACTCAAACCTGTGGTCAACTGCTCTTTTGTGCGTGCTTAAAAAGAGGGACACTGTCGGATCATAAGCCAGACACTATTCAGACAGAATCCCTTATGGAAAATGCCCTTTAATGAGACAGAGGGAGACACTGGATAAAGTATTTCAAATGTTTACACATAATCCCTGGTGTAAGTGATCAGCGTTTAGCACAAGATAAGTGTGAGCCGAGCCTAATGGCCACTTTACACGTCCCAACATCGGTCCGATGTTGGATACAACGACGAGGGAGCGCGCTTTATCTGGGCAGAATTCCAAGATCGCATAGGAGAGGTTACACAGCGCGATATCAGCAGGCAACACAACTGCGATGTCTACGCCCCCTTGTACGGCCAACCCAGAAACGACCATTTAACATGGGAGAGAATAGGGGAAGTTGTACTCCACATCGTAGTTGGGCTTTTACACAGCACGATCCAGCCACAACGTCCATCCAATATCGGGCCGTTGGAGAGCAGGCTAATTTGATCCCCGATATCGTTTTGGCATCGTTCGTGCATCGTATTGGACAGTTATACCATACAACGCACAAACGATATCGGGGACAACGCACAAACCACGTGACTTTTTATCGGAGTTGGACGCCGATATCGGGATGTGTAAAGTGGCCATTACTAAGATCTTTAGGAGGAAAAATAAATCTACAGCAGGTCAAGATTTGCCTTTATTTATTTAATTTATACTGTGCAGTATAGGTGATTAGACGGCTTTATTCTTGGATCGGTGCAATCACAGCAATACCAGATTTAGATCTTATTTTTATGTTTGGCTGCTATTACACAAACGAAGAAACGCTGCGTGTTTGATTTGGTTCACATTTTGCATTGCCTTATATTGAGAGCTCTGCTTTTTCTGTAAATGTGCCAAAATAGTCATGTAAGGGCTTTTTTATGTGCGTGACGAGTTGTATTGGTAATATTTTCGGCCACACATTTTTTTCATTACTTTCTGATTTTTAATAAGCAAGTCACCCTCTCCCTCCGTTTGATTCACATATTCTTCACCCACATCCTCCTTCCTGTTTGTTTCACATATATCGCCCCCACACTCTTCCCCCATGTGCTGCTCTTATCTCCCCACCCTCTCTCCTTTTCAGTGATTACATTACAGAAAAGGAAGGGGGGGGGAACAGTGTCTTCAGCTCCTGTATGGAGGGCTTTACACCATCCTTCTGTCACCTTTGCAGGCACTATCAGATGATCTGATCACATTGCTGATGTCTCCGTGACCTGGAATGTCAGTAAAAGTGTGCTGCTTCCAATGTATAGAGTGTCTGACACTTGTAAAACTGATTGCAGGAAACCAGCATGTGGCAGTTTCTCTGACCCACTGGCAGCTGACGTGTCAGAGAATAGCTGGCTCCTACTATGGGGGGGGAGAAGGCAACATATGCAGCCGGCGGGAAGATATCTCGGGCGCTGCATCAAAAGGCCCAACGGTTCCCAGGGCAGATGTCCCACCAGTGCCCCCCCCAGATACGCCACCGATTATAGAAATGAAAATTCTGCCCATTGCTCTCAAACAGTTTTATTATAACAAATATATAAAATATTTGTAACAAAAAGGAGAACGTTATGAATATTTATATACAAATGTAGAACAATCAACTTTAGAAATCAATATATAAACAAGTGACGTCGGAGATAAGTAACAATGAAAGCAAAATCTTTAGGACCCTAGTCCCCTGCGCTTCAGTTATGAAAATTGTTGAAAAATCTGATTTCTGTATTTATAAAATTTATCGTGTAATACATTGGAGAACACACGAGCGCGGGTATATCTTCTGCAACTCGAGGACATGCAATCTTGTAGCCATGAGATATGCCGGCGTCAGGAAGATAGTGTCCATTTGAGCCGTCCAGATAACGCCGGAGGACCGATGTCCCCAGAGAAGAATATTTGAAATGACCAGAGCCCAGGAGGTGCCTGTGAGGATACCAGCAAGGTGACCTGGTGGCTGCAAAAAAATAAAATCGGAGAAAGGGGAGGGGGCGAGTGCGAGGAAGGCGGAGGAGGAGGGGGGCGGAGAAAGGCGGAAAAAAAGGGAGAAGGAGGAGGGGAAAGACGGAAAAGGAGGGAGAAGGAGGAGGGGGGCGGAGAAAGG
The DNA here is from genome assembly GCA_033576535.1 of Allobates femoralis. Taxonomy (NCBI): domain Eukaryota; kingdom Metazoa; phylum Chordata; class Amphibia; order Anura; family Aromobatidae; genus Allobates; species Allobates femoralis. Next base: position 376,888,644 of record JARQOC010000003.1, read on the forward strand.
CGGAAAAGGAGGGAGAAGGAGGAGGGGGCGGAGAAAGGCGGAAAAGGAGGGAGAAGGAGGAGGGGGGCGGAGAAAGGCGGAAAAGGAGGAGGGGGCGGAGAAAGGCAGAAAAGGAGGAGGAGGGGGTGGAGAAAAGCAGAAAAGGAGGAGAATGGGGGTGGAGAAAGGCGGGAGGAGGATGGGGGCAGAGAAAGGCGTAAAAGGAGGAGGGAGCGGAGAACGGCGGGAGGAGTGGGGGGGGCGGAGAAAGGTGGGAGGAGTGGGGGGGCGGAGAAAGGCAGGAGGAGTGGGGGGGCGGAGAAAGGCGGGAGGAGTGGGGGGGGCAGAGAAAGGCGGGAGGAGTGGGGGGGGCAGAGAAAGGCGGAGGAGGAGGGGGGCAGAAAAAGGCGGAAAAGGAGGAGGAGGGGGGAGAAGGCTGAAAAGGAGGAGGAGAAGGGGGGAGAAGGCGGAAAAGGAGGAAGAGGAGGGGGGAGAAGGCGGAAAAGGAGGAGGAGGGGGGAGAAGGCGGAAAAGGAGGAGGAGGGGGGAGAAGGCGGAAAAGGAGGAGGAGGGGGGAGAAGGCGGAAAAGGAAGAGGATGGGGGAGAAGGCGGAAAAGGAGGAGGAGGAGGGGGGAGAAGGCGGAAAAGGAGGAGGAGGAGGAGGGGGAGAAGGCAGAAAAGAAGGGGAGGAGGGGGGAGAAGGCGGAAAAGGAGGAGGAGGGGAGAAAGCTTGCCCAAAAGAAGATAGAAGGGCGAGAGACCCCAAGACAGCAAACCCTAGCAAGCTAAGAGATAAACAGAGGGAGGGTTGTTTGGAGTGATTATACTCATCTGACATTATCAGGCTCCCACAGTGTCACCTCTTCAACGGCCTCACATGGATTGTAGAGACGAGCAGTGATGAAATGTTCTCCACAGGGAAGTGACCCTGCTGTAGATGGGGGAAATCCACAATACCTAGAACAGAAAAAAAAATAATAAATCATGCAGAAACACTCGATACAAGTTGTGCCTGACTCCTATGGAAACAAGGCTAAAATTGATCCACAGAGTCCGAGGACAGAACACGGCCCGAAAAGTGGAGCCAACTTTTTTTATGTAGTTTGAAACTTCCTGGTGGCCGAGCAGAAACACAGAGTCCTGCGTCCCCTAATACTATTAATAAGAAAAACGTTTTAAAGGGAACCTGTCACCACGCAGGGCCTATTATACTAAAAGCCACCTTCAGCAGCGCCTATGCTGCATTTAGTGAAGGAGTGAATGTGGCTCTTGTCCCCCTACCCACCCGGACACCAAAATAATCACTTTATGAGAAATTATTTTAGGTCCGGGAGGTATACTCCCCTCCCAGGACCTAAACACCTCGCTGCTGTTACCCCACCTCTGGGAACCTCCTACTCCAGGGGTCTAAAACTCCAGGCCTCAAGGGCCGCATACAGTCCAGGTTTTCAGGATTTCCTTGATTTCCTAGAGTTTGTCAGTTGGTGATTTGATTGTCAACTGTCAAATGCAATGGAAATCCTGAAAACGTGGACTGTGTGCGGCCCTCGAGGCCTGGAGTTTGAGACCCCTGGAGTTTGAGGACCTACTCTGTTCCTTGCGAGTGGTGCAGATCTCTCAGCTTTTGGGCATCTCCGTGAGCTTTGCCTGGGAGCTGAGGTCAGATGGTATCACGTAGGCACCAGATCCCGCCCAGAGTGCTCTTATGCTGTACTAGATGTTGGCCCGATTCTAACGCATCGGGTATTCTAGACTATGTATGTAGTTTATTTATGAAGATTTAAGAATAATGCAAAGGGAAGCTGGGTTTCAATCCTGCGCCAATATCGCTGATTGCTGGCAAGGCAACCGGCTGGGTGCAACGAATCAGCAAAGCATGGTTGAAATCCCGCGCCAATTTGGGGGCAAATTGTCCCTGTTGCTGATTGATTGGTCAGGCCAGCCGCCCGCGACCAGCGACGCAGGATTTGCGTTACAGACAAAAGTAGACAATTATATAGTAGATACCTGCAGCAGTACCGGTGTGCAACGGTGCCAGTGAGCATTGGTGCCGGAGTCCAGGAGGGGATAGCGGGCGGGTGCGGTCAGGAGAGGGCCAGGGCACAGCAGGCAGGAGGGGGCCGGGTGCAGGCAGTAGGGGGCCAGGGAAGAGCGGGCGGGTGCAGGCAGGAGGTGGCAGGGGAAGAGCAGGTTGGTGCGGGCAGGAGGAGGCCGGGGAAAAGCGGTGGGGGGAGGGCAAGAGGGGGCCTCTCCTGCCCACACCCGGCCGCTGTTCCACGGTTCACTCCTGCTCGCAGCAGTGGTTAGCACTGCGCGCGGTGGGCAGGGTGGTCAGCGCAGCAGCACGGTGGGCAGGGTGGTCAACGCAGCAGGCAGGGTGGTCAGCGCAGCAGCGCGGTGGGCAGGGTGGTCAGCGCAGCAGCGCGGGGGGCAGGATGGAGCTGGGGGGGGCCAGGATGGAGCCGGGGAAGGGGGGGGTGGAGGGGGCTGGCAGGATGGAGCCGGAGGAGCAGGATGGGGGGACGGAGCAGGATGGAGCCAGCGGGGGGTGGGGGCAGGATGTAGGCGCTCCTCCTACCCCCCTCTCTCCCCATGACCCCCCTTCCTCTGCTGCCCCCCGCGGCCCCCACTCCTCAATGGTGACAAAAATAAAAAAAAGCCCATAAGGATACTTACCCTCCGCAGCCGCGGTCCACCTGTCTTCTAAGTATCCTTATGGGCTTTTTTAATTTTTATCATCATTGAGGAGCAGGGGGATGGCGGGCCGCAGGGAGCAGGTAGAGCGGATCAGGGCAGGAGGAGCGGGGGCGCAGGAGGGTGTGGGGCGCAGAAGAGGCCACCGATGGCGAGAGTGGGGCAGTATTAGACCTGTGGCGCCCCGCAACGAGTGCGTCACAAGAGGGTATTGCAGCCATAAATGCAGCCGCAATATCCTCTGACTCAGCAATGATCCGGTTAATATAGAGATCCAACCCAACATGCAACACCTAGAACAGGGGACCAATCATAGGTCCTGGGGGTGGAGTGTTAGGGTAGTGTAGTAGAACACACAATAATCTAGACAGAACAGAACAGACAGAGAACAGTAGGAGTCTGGAGTCTAGAGCAGAGCCTAGAACACAGAGCTTGGAGAGGAGCGGGGGCTCCGCACCCCGTGCGGGCCCCTGGGCCGTCACCGGTCGGGTGTCAGCACCTGAGGCCTTAACCACCGGGATTGGGCATTATCTACACGGGTTCCCAAAAGACTCCCGTGCCCACAACTCACAGCCGGTTCACTGGTACCAAAGCTGGCAGCAGTTCACCTCTGCCACGTGAACCAGAAGAGTGTAGGAGCAGCTTCACAGGAGCACCCCACCACCAGCCAACTTCCAGTCGTCTAACCAGCGGTGTACCCACTGAGGGACCCCAGGCTCCCAAAACATCCAGAACGTACATCATGGATAGGGCATTGAAGCAGCCTCCCCGTACCCGACCTGGTATTCCTGGGCGACACTGGCAACTAAATAGGTAGAATGGAGGAACACTGCGGATCTCTAAGGGACACCATCACTGCTGAGTCCACCTGGTCTACTACTCAACCAATGTATGCCATGTACTGCCTGCTGGTTACAGTAAAGACCCGTTGCAGAGACTTTCTGTGTCCGTGCTTCCTTATGAACTGTCCGTCCGCACTAAAAGGTAACCGCAGCTGCCGCACAACATCTTGAGCAGCTCCAGCCTCCGGGGATCACCGCTCAGCCTGTGGGGAGCGTAACATCTTGCTGCTATCCATCACCCGGGGGCTCCGCAGCGTCGGTAGTCCTTACCGAATCTACTCATAGGTGGCGTCACGAATAAATTAAAAACCCCTTTAATCTGTTCCACCAAGACGTCTTCACTTTTGATCTGCACTACACCGGGCCCCACTACCGGCAGGCGCGGTCCACCCGTGACAAGGAGGAAGGAAGCATCGCCTGTCTAAACCGGAGTCCCGGCCGCGGTGAGTCAGAAAATGGCGTCACGAACAGGATACGAGCAGGCCCGTTACCCAATGGGTATAACGTGCTTAAACTGGACTTTATTGTCTACAATTTGGACTTTGTTCGTCCCTAAAAGAACTTTCCCGCCTTTTCACCATTGAGCCAAGATGGCGCCCAAGATGGCGTTCCCGCCACAAGAAGCCGCCACGTGCAAGCCCAGGAGTGAGTCAACCCCCCCCTCATCGCGGGAGGGCTAAAGACAAAAGGCGCCAAACTCTTTGTCCGCCCTGATTGCTCGAATCAACCATGGGGGCGGACCCCAAAGACTTTTCCCACGATTGGACTACAAAAAGCCCAGAGGAAATGGGAGTGTGAGACAGACTTCTTCACCAGCTCTACCAGAACGTTTACCGGTTGAACGGGTGTGGTTTCCCTCCAAGAAGAGAATGGCCAGCACGAGACTCCAAGACCTAATGCGGGAGGTCGAGGCGGAGGCCAGAGCAGCCATAGGCCAACCGGGTCCGGATCCTGCCCTTACCGTAGACGGCAGCCCCGACTTCTGGCTAGAGGCTCTACAATACCTCCGGGTGCGACTACTTGAGACAGTGGAATGGACGATTCGCAGCTGGAGCGCGACCCTAGGCAGAAGACTCCATCATGCAATGCAGCAGAGCCGACTGGGTACAGCTTCTCCAAGCCCAGACGACATCGCCAGCTTTTCAACCACCTCACCGTCGCCCACCACCTGTCCTGCTTCGTCACCGGAGCCCATAGACTGTATCATTCCCGTGAGGACCACAGCTCGACCCGTTCCAGCGGATGAAACCGCAGCCGACCCCGTTCCAGAGCCGGAGCTTCCAATACGCTCCCACGAAGAAGCTGACACCTACCTGGTTCCACCTGCGGAACCCGTGACTAGTTTCTACACTACCGAGACTGTCGCCTGTTTCTCCCCTGAACCGGAGGCCTCCTCTGCAACTACAGAGGCCTACCTGGTGACCGGGATTGAAACACCACTTCCCGCTGCTACAGAAGAAGAGGCAGGCAGCCTGGATGTCCTGCACAACGATCCCGAGGAAAACTTTGCAGCACAGCCACCCACCGATCCAGAGGATTCCATCCCATCGTCTTCGTCAGCCGAGCAGCCCGACGTAGTCATCGAAGGAGAGGTCGAGGAGGATGACGAGGAGACCTACAGTCCAGCTGAGGATCTCTACACCGGGTTCGCCTGGGGAGACACAAGGAACCCTTCTGCCGGGCGATCAGCTCGGGTACACTGGTCGGGTGCCACCGCAACAGCATCTTCTCCGGTTCCGTTGAACCGGGCTCCACTCCAGACTGCCCACCAAGCTCGAGCAGTTCAACAACCATCACGCCGTAGTGACTGCATCCACACGCCGCACCACTCCGACGAAGAGGTACGTCGTATCCGGAGAGACGAGTGGCACACTCGACTGCAAGCTAATATGCAGGCTCGCGCCGAGGCCCGCCGCCAACCTCCATTACCTGAACAATTCCGTAAAACCGGGCGGGTAAGCACCTTTAACTTATCCACCGGGTGGGGATTTGTAAGGGAGGAGGGTGTGAGTACTGAAGTATTTGTGGGGCGTCGTGATGTGGAATCGCACCTACCGCGAGGTCATCCAAACCGAGACTTGTATAGAGGGGACATAGTAACCTATGAGCGACATGTATGCTGTGACGGGTGGTTCGCTATACGAGTCCGGAACACTGCCCTCTATAAGTGACTGTTGTTGTTTGAACTTTTCTACTAAAGAGACTTCTTCCTGTTTGCACCGTAACACCGCGACTTGGCGGCTACAGCCTGAACTTTTATTCCAAGGACAGCCGGCCGCCCGCTGGGTCCGCGCAATGTGTTAACCTGTTTATTTACCTCACTTTTATGCATACAATGACCTGTCATTAATAAAAGTGTATTACCTGTTATAAAATATAAAAAAACCTCTGTAATGTGAGTAGTGTGACGCTTGGGGACAAGCGTATTCAACCAAGGGGGAGTGTGGCGCCCCGCAACGAGTGCGTCACAAGAGGGTATTGCAGCCATAAATGCAGCCGCAATATCCTCTGACTCAGCAATGATCCGGTTAACATAGAGATTCAACCCAACATGCAACACCTAGAACAGGGGACCAATCATAGGTCCTGGGGGGTGGAGTGTTAGGGTAGTGTAGTAGAACACACAATAATCTAGACAGAATAGAACAGACAGAGAACAGTAGGAGTCTGGAGTCTAGAGCAGAGCCTAGAACACAGAGCTTGGAGAGGAGCGGGGGCTCCGCACCCCGTGCGGGCCCCTGGGCCGTCACCGGTCGGGTGTCAGCACCTGAGGCCTTAACCACCGGGATTGGGCATTATCTACACGGGTTCCCAAAAGACTCCCGTGCCCACAACTCACAGCCGGTTCACTGGTACCGAAGCTGGCAGCAGTTCACCTCTGCCACGCGAACCAGAAGAGTGTAGGAGCAGCTTCACAGGAGCACCCCACCACCAGCCAACTTCCAGTCGTCTAACCAGCGGTGTACCCACTGAGGGACCCAAGGCTCCCCAAAACATCCAGAACGTACATCATGGATAGGGCATTGAAGCAGCCTCCCCGTACCCGACCTGGTATTCCTGGGCGACACTGGCAACTAAATAGGTAGAATGGAGGAACACTGCGGATCTCTAAGGGACACCATCACTGCTGAGTCCACCTGGTCTACTACTCAACCAATGTATGCCATGTACTGCCTGCTGGTTACAGTAAAGACCCGTTGCAGAGACTTTCTGTGTCCGTGCTTCCTTATGAACTGTCCGTCCGCACTAAAAGGTAACCGCAGCTGCCGCACAACATCTTGAGCAGCTCCAGCCTCCGGGGATCACCGCTCAGCCTGTGGGGAGCGTAACATCTTGCTGCTATCCATCCCCCGGGGGCTCCGCAGCGTCGGTAGTCCTTACCGAATCTACTCATAGGTGGCGTCACGAATAAATTAAAAACCCCTTTAATCTGTTCCACCAAGACGTCTTCACTTTTGATCTGCACTACACCGGGCCCCACTACCGGCAGGCGCGGTCCACCCGTGACAAGGAGGAAGGAAGCATTGCCTGTCTAAACCGGAGTCCCGGCCGCCGTGAGTCAGACCCGCTCTCAGTAACGGTCGGCCGTCTTGCTTATGGATACAGCCGTCTTCCGTCAGAATGTGACGTCATTTCGATGACATACTGACGGAAGCTGTAAAGAAAAAACAACAACAGCTTGTAGTGCGCCTGTACACATGGGGCTGTTAACGGGCGGTTCTTTTGCGTTTAAACTCACCTGGTCTGGTTGTAAACCACAGCCCGTAGATAAGCTTATTAATATGAAGCAGCGGAATCCTCCGGTTCCGTCCTCGTGCTTCCTACGAGGTCTTCTCCGGGGAAACACTAGTGCCGGGCGGCGTCACGTGTCTAGTAAAGGGGCTGATCCAGCTGACGTCTTCTCAGGTCCTCTCCCTCCTCTGCAGCTCACTCCACCACTCTCCCCATAGGGAGTCAGAATGATACAAAAAGATGGAAGCGTGATGTATGTTTGGGCGCTGAGGTAAGGAAGATCTCTGATGCTGGCTTCTTTTCCGGACTTTATTAAAATAATTGCAGTTATAATTATTCAAGCTTAAGGCTCTCAAAACCCACGATGCATTTCGACGTGCACACACGTCTTTCTCAAGTGAATTCACTTGAGAAAGACGTGTGTGCACGTCGAAATGCATCGTGGGTTTTGAGAGCCTTAAGCTTGAATAATTATAACTGCAATTATTTTAATAAAGTCCGGAAAAGAAGCCAGCATCAGAGATCTTCCTTACCTCAGCGCCCAAACATACATCACGCTTCCATCTTTTTGTATCATACTGACGGAAGCTGGCTTAGGGTTTTATTAGAATAGATACAGACTGTGTGGCTGGGAATCTGGCAAGAAGGGAACAGGCGCAGTCACGCTGTTTCCGCAGGCGCCAGATTCGAACCATGTGAGATGCCCGAGAGCTGAGAGATCTGTGCAGGCGCCGATGCCGCTCTTGAGGAACAAAGTAGGAGGTCCCTGGGGAGTAGGGGATAAGAGCCACCTTCACAAATGGCTCTTTTGGTATAATAGGCCCCATGCGAGCATCATGCCCCTCTACCCACGCAGATCCCATTAAGCAGCACCCCCATGCGAGCATCAAGCCCCCCTACCCACGCAGATCCCATCAAGCAGCACCCCCTGCAAGCATCATGCCCCCCTACCCACTCAGATCAGCCCCATGCAAGCATCATGGCCCCCTACCCACGCAGATCCCCATCAAGCAGCAGCTCAATGTGAGCATCATGCCCTTCTACCCACGCAGATCCCCATCAAGCAGCAGCCCCATGCGAGCATCATGCCCCCTACCCACGCAGATCCCATCAAGCAGCACCCCCATGCAAGCATCATGCCCCCCTACCCACTCAGATCAGCCCCATGCAAGCATCATGGCCCCCTACCCACGCAGATCCCCATCAAGCAGCAGCTCAATGTGAGCATCATGCCCTTCTACCCACGCAGATCCCCATCAAGCAGCAGCCCCATGCGAGCATCATGCCCCCTACCCACGCAGATCCCCATCAAGCAGCAGCCCCATGCAAGCATCATGCCTCCCTACCCATGCAGATCAGCCCCATGCGTGCATCATGGCCCCCTACCCACACAGATCCCCATCAAGCAGCAGCCCCATGCAAGCATCATGCCCCCTACCACACAGATCCACCATTAAGCAGCAGCCGCATGTAAGCATCATGCCCCCTTATCCACGCAGATCCCCATCAAGCAGCAGTCCCATGCAAGCATTATGCTCCCCTAACCACTCAGATCCCCATGAAGCAAGCAGCAGGCCCATGCAAACATCATGCCCCCTTACCCACGCAGATCAGCCCCATGGGTGCATCATGCCACCCTACCCACGCAGATCCTTATCAAGCAGCAGCCCCATGCAGGTACCTGCTAAAACTTACCCACCTACCTATGCAAATCCCTAGCAAGCAGCATCCCCATGTAAGCATCATGCCCCCCACAGACCCCCAGCAAGACGTCCCATCACAAGTAAGCATCATGCCCCCCCGCAGACCCCAGCAAGCAGTCCCATGTAAGCATTATGTTCCCCTACCCACTCAGATCCCTGAGCAGTCCCATGTAAGCACCATGTCCCCCCGCAGACCCCCACCAACCACTCAGATCCCTGAGAAGCAGTCCCATGTAAGCATCATGTCCCGCAGACCCCCAGCAAGCAGTCCCATGTAAGCATTATGTTCCCCTAGCCACCCCCACAGATCTCCAGCAAACAAGCAGTCACATGTAAGCATTATGTTCCCCTATCCACTCAACAGTCCCATGTAGCATCATGCACCTCACAGACCCCCAGCAAGCAGTCCCATGTAAGCATTATGTTCCCCTACCCACTCATATCCCTGATAAACAGTCCCATGTAAGGATCATGGCCCCCACAGTCCCCCAGCAAGCAGTCCCATGTAAGCATTATGTTCCCCTAGCCACTCCCGCAGACCCCCAGCAAGCAAGCAGTCCCATGTAAGCATTATGTTCCCCTACCCACTCAGACCCCCAGCAAGCAGTTCCATGTAAGTATTGTGGTCCCCTTACCCACTGAGATCCCTGAGAAGCAGTCCCATGTGTGCATCATGGCCCCCGCAAACCCCCAGCAAGCAGTCCCATGTAAGCATTATGTTCCCCTACCCACAGAGATCCCTGAGCAGTCCCATGTAAGCATTATGTTCCCTTAGCCACTGAGATATCCCAGCAAGCAGTCACATGTAAGCATAATAGCTCCTGCAGACCCCCAGCAAGCAGTCCCATGTAAGCATTATGTTCCTCTACCCACGGAGATCCCTGAGAAGCAGTCCCATGTAAGCATCATGGCCTCTGCAGACGCCTAGCAAGCAGTCCCATGTAAGCATTATGTTCCACTAGCCACTGAGATCTCCCAGCAAGCAGTCACATGTAAGCATAATAGCTCCTGCTGTCCCCCAGCAAACAAGCAGTCCCATGTAAGCATTATGTTCCCCAACCCACTCATATCCCTGAGAAACAGTCCCATGTAAGCATCATGGCCTCCACAGTCCCCCAGCAAGCAGTCCCATGTAAGCATTATGTTCCCCTAGCCACTCCTGCAGACCCCCAGCAAGCAAGCAGTCCCATGTAAGCATTATGTTCCCCTACCCACTCAGACCCCAGCAAGCAGTTCCATGTAAGTATTGTGTTCCCCTTACCCACTGAGATCCCTGAGAAGCAGTCCCATGTGTGCATCATGGCCCCGCAAACCCCCAGCAAGCAGTCCCATGTAAGCATTATGTTCCCCTACCCATGGAGATCCCTGAGAAGCAGTCCCATGTAAGCATCAAGGCCTCTGCAGATGCCTAGCAAGCAGTCCCATGTAAGCATTATGTTCCCCTAGCCACTGAGATATCCCAGCAAGCAGTCACATGTAAGCATAATAGCTCCTGCAGACCCCCAGCAAGCAGTCCCATGTAAGCATTATGTTCCTCTACCCACGGAGATCCCTGAGCAGTCCCATGTAAGCACTATGTTCCCCTACCCATGGAGATCCCTGAGAAGCAGTCCCATGTAAGCATCATGGCCTCTGCAGACGCCTAGCAAGCAGCCCCATGTAAGCATTATGTTCCCCTTGCCACTGACATCTCCCAGCAAGCAGTCACATGTAAGCATAATAGCTCCTGCTGTCCCCCAGCAAACAAGCAGTCCCATGTAAGCATTATGTTCCCCAACCCACTCATATCCCTGAGAAACAGTCCCATGTAAGCATCATGGCCCCCACAGTCCCCCAGCAAGCAGTCCCATGTAAGCATTATGTTCCCCTAGCCACTCCTGCAGACCCCCAGCAAGCAAGCAGTCCCATGTAAGCATTATGTTCCCCTACCCACTCAGACCCCCAGCAAGCAGTTCCATGTAAGTATTGTGTTCCCCTTACCCACTGAGATCCCTGAGAAGCAGTCCCATGTGTGCATCATGGCCCCGCAAACCCCCAGCAAGCAGTCCCATGTAAGCATTATGTTCCCCTACCCATGGAGATCCCTGAGAAGCAGTCCCATGTAAGCATCATGGCCTCTGCAGATGCCTAGCAAGCAGTCCCATGTAAGCATTATGTTCCCCTAGCCACTGAGATATCCCAGCAAGCAGTCACATGTAAGCATAATAGCTCCTGCAGACCCCCAGCAAGCAGTCCCATGTAAGCATTATGTTCCCCTACCCACGGAGATCCCTGAAAAGCAGTGCCATGTAAACAGACCCCCCAGCAAGCAAGCAGTCCCATTTAAAGGGAACCTGTCACCTAATCTATGGCCCCTAAACTATCACTACCTGCCCCTACAGACCCTAACTAGCTCCCTAACCATCCCTGCCTGACCTAATAGGGCTTTATATAAGGTGAATTAAACACTTTAGAAACTTACATGATCAGTGGCAGTGGGGTGTTCCTGACAGTAGGGCGGGGTCCCCAGAGCCGCGCTCCCCCCCGCCTCGCTCCCTTCCTAACGCCCTAATGGGCGGCATTGTGGATTTGCCCCACGCCGTTTTTTTTCTTGCCAGCCAGGTACACCTAGGTAGTTGGGGGTGGATGGCAGCTCCCTGCTGCCTAGTTGTACCTGGCTGGCAAAGAAAAATGTGGCGAAGCCCCACGCCGTTTTTTTTCTTGCCAGCCAGGTAGACCTAGACAGCTGTGGGCTGCCATCCACCCCCTACTACATAGGTGTACAACTAGGTAGCTGAGGGCTGGAATCCCCAGCGTAGGGAGGCCCAAGCGTTCTGGGCCACCCCCGCTGAGAATTGCAGCTCGCAGCCGCCCCAGAATATTGCGCTTTTATAGAAGCGCAATATTCTGGAGCTGTACCCAGCTCTTCCAGCTGCCCTGTGGCGGTGGCAGACTGGGTAATAAGGGGTTAATGCCACCTTTATTTTAGCAGCTGGCACTAAGCCCAAGATTTATAATGTCGCGCCAATGTTAGACACGGCCATTATGAATCTCTATTTAGTAGTAAAGAAGACACAACACCGAGAAAAAATTTTTTATTACAACAAAAAACACAAACACGTATTTTGACTCCATCTTTATTACTCCCACATACCCATCCAGGATCCTGGTAGAGGTCCGTCCGTTAGTGAAGATTCCCTAAAAATTATATTTGAAGGCTCGTGCAGTGAAGCATTCATGGTCTGTGTCACCTGAGGTCGGATAAAGCAATGTGTTTCTCTGACCTCATGTGAAACTTCCCACTTCACAGCGTGACCCACATAGAGTGAGTTTTCTGTTACCGATGTGAACAGGGTGACATCAGTGTAGATCACCTGAGGTCAGGTAGAGTGACGAGGATTAACTCTGACCTCAGGTGAAGTTTACTGCGTCACCCAGGTCCCAGTGTTACACAAAACTCACAGACCCTCTCACCCTCAGTCTCTCTCTCTACAAAATATATATATATATATATATATATATATATATATATATGTGTATATACACATATACACACACACAAGTATATATATATATATATATACATGCACACATATACATAGATAATGTGTGTATACTGATATGTATGTCTGTATATACAGCTATGTATTTATACATATATATACATACACACGTATATGTATGTGTGTATAAGAATGCGTGTGTATCTGTGTGTACATATAATATATATATATATATATGTATTTCTGTGCATATAGATATATATACATGTGTATATATACATATCAAGATTCAAGATTCAAGATTCAAGATTCAAAGAAGCTTTATTGGCAGGACCAAATACATCTCAGTTTTGCCAAAGCAATTGTATAAAGGGAATAGAGATAGGGACTGTGGGGATGTTGGGTAGGAGCTGTAGGGAAGGTGGATGGGATGGATCCAGGATGGGGGGGCTATAGTCCATGGCATAGGGAGGGTGGATGGGGCAAGTCCAGGGTGGGGGCTATAGTCCATGGCATAGGAAAGGTGGGTGGGGGCAGATCCAATGTGGAGGCTATAGAGTCCATGGCATCATAGCTCTTTTTCTCGCAGTCTATGGCATTCGCTCACATACCGCACTGCTATCTCCACTGCTCTCTCTTCTTCTCCCAGCAGGATAGATGTTTTTTCTTCCTCCTTCATGGTGATGAAATCCGGGAAGAGATGCAAGAGTCTCCTGAAGTGAGTGTCCCTCACTGCTGAGTATTTGGAGCAGTGTAGCAGGAAGTGGGTTTCATCCTCCAGGGCCTCCTGATCACAGTGTTGGCACAGTCTTTCCTCCCTGGGCTTGTATCTCTGCCTGTGTCGGCCGGACTCGATGGCCAGACTGTGGGCACTGAGTCTATATCGGCTCAGGATCTTGCGGTCTCTGGGATCCGGGAGTTTCTCCAGATATGGGGCCAGTTTGTAGTCTCTCTGTAGACTCCGGTACATGGTCAGTTTCTGTGAGCTGAAGATATCGTTCTTCCAGTCACTGACATACCTCTCCTGGCCCTCCTCTACCATCTTCCTGATTCCGGCTTTTGTCAGGCTGTGATTGGTGTTCCGGTTGTGTTGGGCTTGGCTGGGCTGTTCCGAGGGTCCTGGTTTTCCTGTTTCACCTATATGTATCAGGGCTTTATGGTGATGGGAGCTTGGATTGCTCCTATGTAGGTGAGCCCGGAATGACAGCGCCCTATAGATACAGATATATATTACTATATACACACATTATGTATATATGTGGCTAATCATATGTATACACGTGTGTATATATTCATATGCACACATATACATATATATTTATATGTCTAAGTATCCACATATATGTATATGTATATACATTTACACACATATGCATAATATGTGTAATTTACTATATATTTCTGTATTTATATATATATATATATATATATATATATACATATATATGTGTGAATATAGATATATACATGTGTCTGTGTATATGTATATATATAAATATATACTGATATATGTGTGTGTGTGTATATAGATATATATACATGTGTGTCTATTAGTGATGAGCGAGCATGCTCGCCACTACTCGGTACTCGCACGAGTATCACTGTACTCGGGCGACTCGCCGAGCACCGAGTAATCTCGCGATACTCGTGCTGTGCTCGTGGTCGTCATCTCTCCATGTTGGCGCTCTTTTGAGAGCCAGCCCACGTGCAGGGATTGGCTGACAGACCACTGCAATGCCACAGCCCTGTTAGTTGTGATATAGCAGTGATTGGCCGCCCTGCACAGCGTCACCGAGCCTTTATAACTCCCGGCGCGCTGTGCTCGGCACACAGCCATCCAGACAGTGAGTGTAGGGAGAGTGTCTGCTGCTGATTAGGGACAGATTTGCGGCCCTCATAGGTAGATCCGGATCAGGGCTGCAAACTGCTGCTGACCACAACAGTCCTTCTCAGGACTAATGTAGGAGGACATAGGCAGGGTGATCCAGATCGGAGTCCAAGATTTCCAGTGACCAGAACAGTCCTTCTCAGGACTAATGTAGGAGGATATAGGCAGGGTGATACAGATTGGAATCCAAGCTTTTCAGTGACCATTAGAGTCACCACACTCTTGTACTTAGTACCTTAATACAGGTTAGGGACTAAAATCCTCTCTTCAAACCATTACAGTCACCAGACAGGTGTACGTACTACCTTAATACAGGTTAGGGAACTAAAATCCTAACTCTTGTCATCAAAACAGTCACCAGACAGGTGTACGTACTACCTTAATACAGGTTAGGGACTAAAATCCTCTCTTCAAACCATTACAGTCACCAGACAGGTGTACGTACTACCTTAATACAGGTTAGGGAACTAAAATCCTAACTCTTGTCATCAAAACAGTCACCAGACAGGTGTACGTACTACCTTAATACAGGTTAGGGACTAAAATCCTCTCTTCAAACCATTACAGTCACCAGACAAGTGTACGTACTACCTTAATACAGGTTAGGGAACTAAAATCCTAACTCTTGTCATCAAAACAGTCACCAGACAGGTGTACGTACTACCTTAATACAGGTTAGGGATTAAAATCCTCTCTTCAAACCATTACAGTCACCAGACAGGTGTACGTACTACCTTAATACAGGTTAGGGACTAAAATCCTCTCTTCAAACCATTACAGTCACCAGACAGGTGTACGTACTACCTTAATACAGGTTAGGGAACTAAAATCCTAACTCTTGTCATCAAAACAGTCACCAGACAGGTGTACGTACTACCTTAATACAGGTTAGGGACTAAAATCCTCTCTTCAAACCATTACAGTCAAAAGACAGGTGTACGTACTACCTTAATACAGGTTAGGGACTAAAATCCTCTCTTCAAACCATTACAGTCACCAGACAGGTGTACGTACTACCTTAATACAGGTTAGGGAACTAAAATCCTAACTCTTGTCATCAAAACAGTCACCAGACAGGTGTACGTACTACCTTAATACAGGTTAGGGACTAAAATCCTCTCTTCAAACCATTACAGTCACCACACTGTTGTACGTCATACGTTTATACAGGTTAGGGAACTAAAATCCTAACTCTTGTCATCTCAACAGTCACCACACACTGTTGTACGTCATACGTTTATACAGGTTAGGGAACTAAAATCCTAACTCTTGTCATCTCAACAGTCACCACACTGTTGTACGTCATACGTTCATACAGGTTAGGGAACTAAAATCCTAACTCTTGTCATCTCAACAGTCACCACACTGTTGTACGTCATACGTTTATACAGGTTAGGGAACTAAAATCCTAACTCTTGTCATCTCAACAGTCACCACACTGTTGTACGTCATACGTTCATACAGGTTAGGGAACTAAAATCCTAACTCTTGTCATCTCAACAGTCATCATACTCTTGTACGTCATACCCTTTATACAGGTTAGGGAACTAAAATCCTAACTCTTGTCATCTCAACAGTCACCACACTGTTGTACGTCATAGCCTTTATACAGGTTAGGGAACTAAAATCCTAACTCTTGTCATCTCAACAGTCACCACACTGTTGTACGTCATAGCCTTTATACAGGTTAGGGAACTAAAATCCTAACTCTTGTCATCTCAACAGTCACCACACTGTTGTACGTCATACGTTCATACAGGTTAGGGAACTAAAATCCTAACTCTTGTCATCTCAACAGTCACCACACTCTTGTACGTCATACCCTTTATACAGGTTAGGGAACTAAAATCCTAACTCTTGTCATCTCAACAGTCACCACACTGTTGTACGTCATACGTTCATACAGGTTAGGGAACTAAAATCCTAACTCTTGTCATCTCAACAGTCACCACACTGTTGTACGTCATAGCCTTTATACAGGTTAGGGAACTAAAATCCTAACTCTTGTCATCTCAACAGTCACCACACTGTTGTACGTCATAGCCTTTATACAGGTTAGGGAACTAAAATCCTAACTCTTGTCATCTCAACAGTCACCACACTGTTGTACGTCATACGTTCATACAGTTTAGGGAACTAAAATCCTAACTCTTGTCATCTCAACAGTCACCACACTCTTGTACGTCATACCCTTTATACAGGTTAGGGAACTAAAATCCTAACTCTTGTCATCTCAACAGTCACCACACTGTTGTACGTCATAGCCTTTATACAGGTTAGGGAACTAAAATCCTAACTCTTGTCATCTCAACAGTCACCACACTGTTGTACGTCATAGGTTTATACAGGTTAGGGAACTAAAATCCTAACTCTTGTCATCTCACCAGTCACCACACTGTTGTACGTTATACGTTCATACAGGTTAGGGAACTAAAATCCTAACTCTTGTCATCTCAACAGTCACCACACTGTTGTACGTCATACGTTTATACAGGTTAGGGAACTAAAATCCTAACTCTTGTCATCTCAACAGTCACCACACTGTTGTACGTCATACGTTCATACAGGTTAGGGAACTAAAATCCTAACTCTTGTCATCTCAACAGTCACCACACTCTTGTACGTCATACCCTTTATACAGGTTAGGGAACTAAAATCCTAACTCTTGTCATCTCAACAGTCACCACACTGTTGTACGTCATACGTTCATACAGGTTAGGGAACTAAAATCCTAACTCTTGTCATCTCAACAGTCACCACACTGTTGTACGTCATACGTTCATACAGGTTAGGGAACTAAAATCCTAACTCTTGTCATCTCAACAGTCACCACACTGTTGTACGTCATACGTTCATATAGGTTAGGGAACTAAAATCCTAACTCTTGTCATCTCAACAGTCACCACACTGTTGTACGTCATAGCCTTTATACAGGTTAGGGAACTAAAATCCTAACTCTTGTCATCTCAACAGTCACCACACTGTTGTACGTCATACGTTTATACAGGTTAGGGAACTAAAATCCTAACTCTTGTCATCTCAACAGTCACCACACTGTTGTACGTCATACGTTCATACAGGTTAGGGAACTAAAATCCTAACTCTTGTCATCTCAACAGTCACCACACTGTTGTACGTCATACGTTCATACAGGTTAGAGAACTAAAATCCTAACTCTTGTCATCTCAACAGTCACCACACTGTTGTACGTCATACCTTTCTACAGGTTAGGGAACTAAAATCCTAATCTCCTGTGACCTCCACAGTCACCAGACAGTTGTCGCTCTATACAGGCAAAATGCGCAAAGGCGTTGGCAAGGGCGTTGGCAAGGAACAAGGAAGTGGACGTGATGGTGGTGCAGGCAGAGGCCGAGGTCGTGTGCAAGCACTCATTTCGCAACAACAAAGGGCCACATCTCCTCGCTCGCACGTCCTGTCCCAAATTCTTGGGGCCCGCAGCAGTACACCACTGTTGAACCAAGACCAGTGTCAACAGGTTGTTGCTTGGATAGCGGATAATGCTTCAAGTCAAATGGGCACCTCCACAGACACCCTGTCTTCCGCACGGTCAACTGTCAGTAGCCGTGATACTGCACCGCACATTTCCCAACCTGATCCTCCTTCCTACCACCTGGCCGAGTACACGTCCACGGACATTTCAGATCCCACACTAGGACACTCGGAAGAGCTGTTCACATATCCATTCGCAGAATCTGGCCTGTCGGCACCTCCTCTTGAAGTGGGTCATGAGGAGATGGTATGTACAGATGCCCAAATATTTGAGAAGCCGCGTTATGATGAACAGAACGTTGTAAAAGTGTCTCAACAAGGGGTGGACGATGATGGGACACAATTGCCAGGAAGTCAGGAGGAGGATCAGGGTGCGGAAGAGGAAGACGACGTGGTGGATGATCCAGTAGCTGACCCTACATGGCAGGAGGATATGCAGAGCGAGGACAGCAGTGCACAGGGGGAGGGAGGCGTAGCATCCCAACAGCCAGTATGAAGCAGGGTTGCGTCCGCAGGCAGAAGGCAGGCAACCGTTCCCCGGAACAACAACACGACTCAAGGTGCCTGTGCAAATGTTCGGTCTTCCCGAGTCTGGGAGTTTTTTAAGTTGGCTCCAGAAGACTCTAAAAAGGCCATTTGCCACACCTGCCATGCCACTATCAGCAGGGGTACGAAAACTAGCAGCCTGACCACCACCAGCCAAGCACCCGACTTTGTGGGAAGTACCACAGAGTCGAGGAGTGGTGCGTGCTGATGTCACTGCTACGTCTTCGGCTGTTGTGCATGCAAGCCAATCCCCTGTCCATGCTGGCCGCGAACAAGCCTCCGGTCCAGCACCTGAAGTTGCTGAAGCACAAATTACACCACCATCAAGCACGTCCTTGTCCCAGCGCAGCGTTCAATTATCCATTCAGCAAACATTTGAACGCAGGCGCAAATACGCTGCCAATGCCCCACATGCCACAGTCCTCAATGCTCACATTTCGCGACTCATAGCGCTAGAAATGTTGCCTTTCCGTCTGGTGGAGACGGACGCATTCCGCGACCTGATGGCGGCTGCTGTCCCACGTTACTCGGTACCCAGCCGACACTATTTCTCCAGATGTGCCGTCCCCGCATTGCATAACCACGTGTCCAACAGCATCACACATGCCCTGAACAATGCTGTTTCAGCCAAAGTCCACCTAACCACTGACACGTGGACAAGTGCTTGTGGGCAAGGCTGCTACATCTCCTTGACGGCACACTGGATTAATATTGTGGAGGCTGGGACCCAGTCTGAGCGAGGGACGGAACACGTCCTTCCCACACCAAGGATAGCAGGCCCTACCTCTGTCATGGTTTCACCGACACTCTACAGCTCCGGAATGTCATGCTCTTCAGCCTCCTCCTCCTCCACCTGCGCATCCTCATCCACTGTACCCTCCACACCAGTCCCAAGCTGGAAGCACTGCAGCACTGCCTCTGCAAAGCGTCAACAGGCTGTGCTGAAGCTAGTCTGCATAGGTGACAAACCTCACAATGCAGAAGAGGTGTGGACAGCTCTGAAACAGCAGGCAGATCACTGGCTCACACCTCTGAACCTAAAGCCAGGAAAGGTCGTGTGTGACAATGGCCGGAACCTGGTGGCAGCTTTGAGGCGAGGGCAGCTGACGCATGTTCCATGCGTGGCCCATGTGCTCAACCTGGTGGTTCAGAGGTTTGTGAAGTCATACCCGGAGGTGTCTGACCTGCTGGTAAAAGTTCGGCGTCTGTCAGCACATTTTCGCAAGTCACCTGCTGCTTCAGCCGGCCTTGCCAGCTTTCAGCGCCGTTTGCGTCTTCCGGCCCACAGACTGGTGTGTGATGTCCCCACGCGTTGGAACTTCAACGCTGCACATGTTGGTCAGGATATGTGAGCAGAAGAGGGCAGTTGTGGACTACCTGCATCACCTAAGCCGTCGGGAAATTGGTCAAACTCCACACATAACACCTGAGGAGTGGAGATGGATGTCGGACCTATGCACCGTCCTCCAAAACTTTGAGGACTCCACCAAGATGGTGAGCGGCGATGACGCCATTATTAGCGTCACCATACCACTACTCTGCCTTCTAAAACGGTCTCTGCTGAAAATAAAAGAGGATGCATTGCAGGCCGAGCGCGATGACTTAGAGCAAGAAACTGTAGTGGGTGGGTGAAAACACACAGGCCAGCCTCATGTCATCACAACGTGTAGTGGAGGACTATGACGAGGAGGAGGAGGACGATGAAGACATGGAGCAACTCTCAGGCCAAATTGGGGATATGACATGCACGCCAGTCATACCCTCGATTCAGCGTGGCTGGCCAGAGGACAGGGGAGATGAGGAGGAGGAGGAGGAGGAGGAGGAGGACAGCATGTTCAGTCATCGTGTTGGTCTGGATACTGAAGTGATGGCTGTTAAGAGTCTGGCGCACATGGCTGACTTTATGGTAAGCTGCCTGTCTCGTGACCCTCGCGTTCAGAACATCTTGGCCAACAATCAATACTGGTTGGCAACACTCTTAGACCCACGCTACAAGGAGAACTTTATGTCTCTCATTCCTGAGGCAGAGAGGTCAGCCAAAATGCTGCAGTTCCAGAGGGCCATAGTCACGGAAGTTGTGAAATCCTTCCCCTCACAAAACGCTAGCGGCATAGGTCAGGATTCGATGGACAACCAAGGCGTACGGCCAAGAGGGGCACAAGTCCAATCCGCCAGAGGCAGGGGAACTGTCTTTACGATGTGGGACAGTTTTCTCAGCCCCTCACGTACCACAGCCCCTGAGGTGCGGGGTAGTGCCACCAGAAATGCTAAGTTTGGGCAGATGCTGAAGGAGTACCTTGCAGATCGAACAACTGTACTGCGAGATTCATCGGTGCCTTTCAATTATTGGGTCTCCAAGCTCGACACGTGGCATGAATTGGCTCTCTACGCCTTGGAAGTCCTGGCCTGCCCTGCCGCTAGCGTTTTATCAGAGCGTGTTTTCAGTGCAACAGGTGGAATAATCACTGATAAACGCACCCGCCTGTCAACTGAAAATGCGGACAGGCTCACTCTGATCAAGATGAACAAGGGTTGGATTGGGCCAGACTTCACCACACCACCAGCAAATGACAACTGAATTTAATTTTGTTATTTGAATTTGACATGTACCTCCACTCACCCATGGGTACACACTTCCGTACTTTGGCTAATCGCTGGACTGCTACTCCTTCTCCTCATGTGACACCATGATGAGCGTTAGAATAGTTAGGCTCTTGTTTGAGGTATACCCGCAGTGGTAAATTTTTTAGCCCATTCTGTTAGAATGGGCATTACAACGACAGGAGACCCGCTCCTTTTCAATGGGAAAAATGTTTTTAGGCACTCCTACACGTCTCTATCCAGGGACAAAGAGGAGCCTCCCAATTTTTGGCTGCCCTGACAAAAGGGCTATACTACAATACACCCTGTTCTTCTTAACAGGCCCTCCTGCACGTCTCAATCCAGGGACAAAGAGGAGCCTCCCAATTTTTGGCTGCCCTGACAAAAGGGCTATACTACAATACACCCAGTTCTTAACAGGCCCTCCTGCACGTCTCTATCCAGGGACAAAGAGGAGCCTCCCAATTTTTGGCTGCCCTGACAAAAGGGCTATACTACAATACACCCTGTTCTTCTTAACAGGCCCTCCTGCACGTCTCTATCCAGGGACAAAGAGGAACCTCCCAATTTTTGGCTGCCCTGACAAAAGTGCTATACTACAATACACCCTGTTCTTCTTAACAGGCCCTCCTGCACGTCTCAATCCAGGGACAAAGAGGAGCCTCCCAATTTTTGGCTGCCCTGACAAAAGGGCTATACTACAATACACCCAGTTCTTAACAGGCCCTCCTGCACGTCTCTATCCAGGGACAAAGAGGAGCCTCCCAATTTTTGGCTGCCCTGACAAAAGGGCTATACTACAATACACCCTGTTCTTCATAACAGGCCCTCCTGCACGTCTCTATCCAGGGACAAAGAGGAGCCTCCCAATTTTTGGCTGCCCTGACAAAAGGGCTATACTACAATACACCCAGTTCTTAACAGGCCCTCCTGCACGTCTCTATCCAGGGACAAAGAGGAGCCTCCCAATTTTTGGCTGCCCTGACCAAAGGGCTATAGTAAAATACACCCACTTGAGGGTTACAGGCCCTACTACATGTCTGTAAGCATGGGTCATTGTTGAACCTCCCAATTTTTGGCTGCCCTGACAAAAGGGCTATACTATAATACACCCACTTGAGGGTTACAGGCCCTACTACATGTCTGTAAGCATGGGTCATTGTTGAACCTCCCAATTTTTGGCTGCCCTGACCAAAGGGCTATACTATAATACACCCATTTGAGGGTTACAGGCCCTACTACATGTCTGTAAGCATGGGTCATTGTTGAACCTCCCCATTTTTGGCTGCCCTGACCAAAGGGCTATAGTAAAATACACCCACTTCAGGGTTACAGGCCCTACTACATGTCTGTAAGCATGGGTCATTGTTGAACCTCCCAATTTTTGGCTGCCCTGACCAAAGGGCTATACTATAATACACCCACTTGAGGGTTACAGGCCCTACTACATGTCTGTAAGCATGGGTCATTGTTGAACCTCCCAATTTTTGGCTGCCCTGACAAAAGGGCTATACTACAATACACCCAGTTCTTAACAGGCCCTCCTGCACGTCTCTATCCAGGGACAAAGAGGAGCCTCCCAATTTTTGGCTGCCCTGACAAAAGGGCTATACTACAATACACCCTGTTCTTCTGAACAGGCCCTCCTGCACGTCTCAATCCAGGGACAAAGAGGAGCCTCCCAATTTTTGGCTGCCCTGACAAAAGGGCTATACTACAATACACCCAGTTCTTAACAGGCCCTCCTGCACGTCTCTATCCAGGGACAAAGAGGAGCCTCCCAATTTTTGGCTGCCCTGACAAAAGGGCTATACTACAATACACCCTGTTCTTCTTAACAGGCCCTCCTGCACGTCTCTATCCAGGGACAAAGAGGAGCCTCCCAATTTTTGGCTGCCCTGACAAAAGGGCTATACTACAATACACGCTGTTCTTCTTAACAGGCCCTCCTGCACGTCTCTATCCAGGGACAAAGAGGAGCCTCCCAATTTTTGGCTGCCCTGACCAAAGGGCTATAGTAAAATACACCCACTTGAGGGTTACAGGCCCTACTACATGTCTGTAAGCATGGGTCATTGTTGAACCTCCCAATTTTTGGCTGCCCTGACAAAAGGGCTATACTATAATACACCCACTTGAGGGTTACAGGCCCTACTACATGTCTGTAAGCATGGGTCATTGTTGAACCTCCCAATTTTTGGCTGCCCTGACAAAAGGGCTATACTACAATACACCCAGTTCTTAACAGGCCCTCCTGCACGTCTCTATCCAGGGACAAAGAGGAGCCTCCCAATTTTTGGCTGCCCTGACAAAAGGGCTATACTACAATACACCCTGTTCTTCTTAACAGGCCCTCCTGCACGTCTCTATCCAGGGACAAAAAGGAGCCTCCCAATTTTTGGCTGCCCTGACAAAAGGGCTATACTACAATACACCCTGTTCTTCTTAACAGGCCCTCCTGCACGTCTCTATCCAGGGACAAAGAGGAGCCTCCCAATTTTTGGCTGCCCTGACAAAAGGGCTATACTACAATACACCCAGTTCTTAACAGGCCCTCCTGCACGTCTCTATCCAGGGACAAAGAGGAGCCTCCCAATTTTTGGCTGCCCTGACCAAAGGGCTATAGTAAAATACACCCACTTGAGGGTTACAGGCCCTACTACATGTCTGTAAGCATGGGTCATTGTTGAACCTCCCAATTTTTGGCTGCCCTGACAAAAGGGCTATACTATAATACACCCACTTGAGGGTTACAGGCCCTACTACATGTCTGTAAGCATGGGTCATTGTTGAACCTCCCAATTTTTGGCTGCCCTGACCAAAGGGCTATACTATAATACACCCATTTGAGGGTTACAGGCCCTACTACATGTCTGTAAGCATGGGTCATTGTTGAACCTCCCCATTTTTGGCTGCCCTGACCAAAGGGCTATAGTAAAATACACCCACTTCAGGGTTACAGGCCCTACTACATGTCTGTAAGCATGGGTCATTGTTGAACCTCCCAATTTTTGGCTGCCCTGACAAAAGGGCTATACTACAATACACCCAGTTCTTAACAGGCCCTCCTGCACGTCTCTATCCAGGGACAAAGAGGAGCCTCCCAATTTTTGGCTGCCCTGACAAAAGGGCTATACTACAATACACCCTGTTCTTCTTAACAGGCCCTCCTGCACGTCTCAATCCAGGGACAAAGAGGAGCCTCCCAATTTTTGGCTGCCCTGACAAAAGGGCTATACTACAATACACCCAGTTCTTAACAGGCCCTCCTGCACGTCTCTATCCAGGGACAAAGAGGAGCCTCCCAATTTTTGGCTGCCCTGACAAAAGGGCTATACTACAATACACCCTGTTCTTCTTAACAGGCCCTCATGCACGTCTCTATCCAGGGACAAAGAGGAGCCTCCCAATTTTTGGCTGCCCTGACAAAAGGGCTATACTACAATACACGCTGTTCTTCTTAACAGGCCCTCCTGCACGTCTCTATCCAGGGACAAAGAGGAGCCTCCCAATTTTTGGCTGCCCTGACAAAAGGGCTATACTACAATACACGCTGTTCTTCTTAACAGGCCCTCCTGCACGTCTCTATCCAGGGACAAAGAGGAGCCTCCCAATTTTTGGCTGCCCTGACCAAAGGGCTATAGTAAAATACACCCACTTGAGGGTTACAGGCCCTACTACATGTCTGTAAGCATGGGTCATTGTTGAACCTCCCAATTTTTGGCTGCCCTGACAAAAGGGCTATACTACAATACACCCAGTTCTTAACAGGCCCTCCTGCACGTCTCTATCCAGGGACAAAGAGGAGCCTCCCAATTTTTGGCTGCCCTGACAAAAGGGCTATACTACAATACACCCTGTTCTTCTTAACAGGCCCTCCTGCACGTCTCTATCCAGGGACAAAAAGG
Source organism: Allobates femoralis (assembly GCA_033576535.1). NCBI lineage: Eukaryota > Metazoa > Chordata > Amphibia > Anura > Aromobatidae > Allobates > Allobates femoralis. The sequence goes on from JARQOC010000003.1 coordinate 376,913,530, forward strand.
AGCCTCCCAATTTTTGGCTGCCCTGACAAAAGGGCTATACTACAATACACCCTGTTCTTCTTAACAGGCCCTCCTGCACGTCTCTATCCAGGGACAAAGAGGAGCCTCCCAATTTTTGGCTGCCCTGACAAAAGGGCTATACTACAATACACCCAGTTCTTAACAGGCCCTCCTGCACGTCTCTATCCAGGGACAAAGAGGAGCCTCCCAATTTTTGGCTGCCCTGACCAAAGGGCTATAGTAAAATACACCCACTTGAGGGTTACAGGCCCTACTACATGTCTGTAAGCATGGGTCATTGTTGAACCTCCCAATTTTTGGCTGCCCTGACAAAAGGGCTATACTATAAGTATAAGTTTAAGTAATAAGTTTTTGAAAACTATAAGAGACAATTACCTTTCACAACTGGTTCAGGACCCAACAAGAAGGGGGGCACTGCTGGACCTAATATTAACCAACAGGCCGGACCGCATATCAAATATACGGGTTGGAGGTCACTTGGGTAATAGTGATCATAACTTAATAAGCTTTCAAGTATCCTTTACTAAGACGTGTAGTAGAGGGGCCACAAGGACACTAAACTTCAGGAAGGCAAATTTCCAACGGTTGAGAGATGATCTTAGTGCAATAAACTGGGACGATGTCCTGAGACATAAAAGTACACAACACAAATGGGAGATGTTTATTAGCATCCTGAATAGGATCTGTGCACAATATATACCCTATGGGAATAAGCATGCTAGAAATAGGAGGAAACCACTATGGCTAAATAAAGCGGTAAGAAGTGCAATATGTGACAAAAAGAAAGCATTTAGGGAATTAAGGCAAGTAGGTAGTGATGAAGCATTAAATAAATACAGAAAATTAAATAACATTTGTAAAAAGCAAATCAAGGCAGCAAAGATTGAGACAGAGAGACTCATTGCCAGAGAAAGTAAAAAGAATCCCAAAATATTTTTTAACTACATAAATAGTAAGAAACTAAAAAATGATGGTGTTGGCCCCTTTAAAAATAGTCTGGGTGAAATGGTGGATGAGGATGAGGAAAAAGCAAATATGCTAAATGACTTTTTTTCAACAGTATTTACACAAGAAAATCCCATGACAGACAATATGATCAGTGATAACAAAAATTCTCAATTAAACGTCACCTGCTTAACCCAAGAGGAAGTACGGTATCGTCTAAAAATCACTAAAATTGACAAATCCCCGGGCCCAGATGGGATACACCCCAGAGTGCTGCAGGAATTAAGTACTGTCATAGATAGACCATTATTTTTAATATTTAAAGATTCCATAATATCAGGGTCTGTACCACAGGACTGGCGTATAGCAAATGTGGTGCCAATATTCAAAAAGGGGACAAAAACTGAACTTGGAAATTATAGGCCAGTAAGCTTAACCTCTACTGTGGGTAAAATCCTAGAGGGTTTTCTAAGAGATGCTATACTGGAGTATCTGAACAAAAATAACCTCATGACCCATTATCAACATGGTTTTACGAGGGACCGTTCCTGTCAAACTAATCTAATAAGCTTCTATGAAGAAGTAAGTTCTGGACTGGACCAAGGAAATGCAGTGGATGTGGTGTATATGGACTTTTCAAAAGCTTTTGATACGGTGCCACACAAAAGGTTGATACATAAAATGAGGGCAATGGGGATAGGGGAAAATATGTGTAAGTGGGTTAAGAACTGGCTTAGTGATAGGAAACAAAGGGTGGTTATTAATGGAACACACTCAGAATGGGTCACAGTTAACAGTGGGGTACCACAGGGGTCAGTGTTGGGCCCGCTCCTATTTAATATATTTATTAATGACCTTGTAGGGGGCATACAGAGTAGAATCTCAATATTTGCAGATGACACTAAACTCTGCAGGGTAATCAATACAGAGGAGGACAATTTTATATTACAGGAGGATTTATGTAAACTAGAAGCTTGGGCTGCTAAATGGCAAATGCGCTTTAATGGGGATAAATGTAAAGTCATGCACTTGGGCAGAGGAAACAAAGGGTATAATTATGTGCTTAATTATAAAACACTGGGCAAAACTACCACTGAAAAAGACCTGGGTGTATGGGTAGATGACAAACTCACATTTAGTGGCCAGTGTCAGGCAGCTGCTGTAAAGGCAAATAAAATAATGGGATGTATTAAAAGAGGCATAGATGCTCATGAGGAGAACATAATTTTACCTCTATACAAGTCACTAGTGCGACCACACTTAGAATACTGTGTACAATTCTGGTCTCCGGTGTATAAGAAAGACATAGCTGAACTAGAGCGGGTCCAGAGAAGAGCGACAAAAGTTATTAGAGGACTAAGGGGTCTGCAATACCAAGACAGGTTATTAAACTTGGGGTTATTTAGCTTGGAAAAACGAAGGCTTAGGGGTGATCTTATAATAATGTACAAATATATGAGGGGGCAGTACAGAGACCTTTCTAATGATCTCTTTACTCTTAGGCCTGAGACTGGGACAAGGGGGCATCCTCTACGTCTGGAGGGAAGAAGGTTTAATCATAATCACAGACGTGGATTCTTTACTGTAAGAGCAGTGAGACTATGGAACTCTCTGCCACATGATGTTGTAATGAGTGAGTCACTACTAACATTTAAGAAGGGCCTGGATGCCTTTCTTGAAAACTATAATATTACCGGTTATATATACTAGATTCTTTGATAGGGCGTTGATCCAGGGAATTAGTCTGATTGCCGTATCTGGAGTCAGGAAGGAATTTTTTCCCCCAATGTGGAGCTTAGTGTTGCCACATGGGTTTTTTTTGCCTTCCTCTGGATCAACATGTTAGGCTATGGGTTGAACTAGATGGACTTAAAGTCTTCCTTCAACCTTAAAAACTATGTTACTATGTTACTATGTTACTATAATACACCCACTTGAGGGTTACAGGCCCTACTACATGTCTGTAAGCATGGGTCATTGTTGAACCTCCCAATTTTTGGCTGCCCTGACCAAAGGGCTATACTATAATACACCCATTTGAGGGTTACAGGCCCTACTACATGTCTGTAAGCATGGGTCATTGTTGAACCTCCCCATTTTTGGCTGCCCTGACCAAAGGGCTATAGTAAAATACACCCACTTCAGGGTTACAGGCCCTACTACATGTCTGTAAGCATGGGTCATTGTTGAACCTCCCAATTTTTGGCTGCCCTGACAAAAGGGCTATACTACAATACACCCAGTTCTTAACAGGCCCTCCTGCACGTCTCTATCCAGGGACAAAGAGGAGCCTCCCAATTTTTGGCTGCCCTGACAAAAGGGCTATACTACAATACACCCTGTTCTTCTTAACAGGCCCTCCTGCACGTCTCAATCCAGGGACAAAGAGGAGCCTCCCAATTTTTGGCTGCCCTGACAAAAGGGCTATACTACAATACACCCAGTTCTTAACAGGCCCTCCTGCACGTCTCTATCCAGGGACAAAGAGGAGCCTCCCAATTTTTGGCTGCCCTGACAAAAGGGCTATACTACAATACACCCTGTTCTTCTTAACAGGCCCTCATGCACGTCTCTATCCAGGGACAAAGAGGAGCCTCCCAATTTTTGGCTGCCCTGACAAAAGGGCTATACTACAATACACGCTGTTCTTCTTAACAGGCCCTCCTGCACGTCTCTATCCAGGGACAAAGAGGAGCCTCCCAATTTTTGGCTGCCCTGACAAAAGGGCTATACTACAATACACGCTGTTCTTCTTAACAGGCCCTCCTGCACGTCTCTATCCAGGGACAAAGAGGAGCCTCCCAATTTTTGGCTGCCCTGACCAAAGGGCTATAGTAAAATACACCCACTTGAGGGTTACAGGCCCTACTACATGTCTGTAAGCATGGGTCATTGTTGAACCTCCCAATTTTTGGCTGCCCTGACAAAAGGGCTATACTACAATACACCCAGTTCTTAACAGGCCCTCCTGCACGTCTCTATCCAGGGACAAAGAGGAGCCTCCCAATTTTTGGCTGCCCTGACAAAAGGGCTATACTACAATACACCCTGTTCTTCTTAACAGGCCCTCCTGCACGTCTCTATCCAGGGACAAAAAGGAGCCTCCCAATTTTTGGCTGCCCTGACAAAAGGGCTATACTACAATACACCCTGTTCTTCTTAACAGGCCCTCCTGCACGTCTCAATCCAGGGACAAAGAGGAGCCTCCCAATTTTTGGCTGCCCTGACAAAAGGGCTATACTACAATACACCCAGTTCTTAACAGGCCCTCCTGCATGTCTCTATACAGGGACAAAGAGGAGCCTCCCAATTTTTGGCTGCCCTGACAAAAGGGCTATACTACAATACACCCACTTGAGGGTTACAGGCCCTACTACATGTCTGTAAGCATGGGTCATTGTTGAACCTCCCAATTTTTGGCTGCCCTGACAAAAGGGCTATACTATAATACACCCACTTGAGGGTTACAGGCCCTACTACATGTCTGTAAGCATGGGTCATTGTTGAACCTCCCAATTTTTGGCTGCCCTGACCAAAGGGCTATACTATAATACACCCATTTGAGGGTTACAGGCCCTACTACATGTCCTTAAGCATGGGTCATTGTTGAACTCTCCCATTTTTGGCTGCCCTGACCAAAGGGCTATAGTAAAATACACCCACTTCAGGGTTACAGGCCCTACTACATGTCTGTAAGCATGGGTCATTGTTGAACCTCCCAATTTTTGGCTGCCTGACCAAAGGGCTATACTATAATACACCCACTTGAGGGTTACAGGCCCTACTACATGTCTGTAAGCATGGGTCATTGTTGAACCTCCCAATTTTTGGCTGCCCTGACAAAGGGCTATACTACAATACACCCAGTTCTTAACAGGCCCTCCTGACGTCTCTATCCAGGGACAAAGAGGAGCCTCCATTTTTGGCTGCCCTGACAAAAGGGCTATACTAAAATACACCCTGTTCTTTTAACAGGCCCTCCTGCACGTCTCTATCAGGGACAAAGAGGAGCCTCCCAATTTTTGGCTGCCCTGACAAAAGGGCTATACTACAATACACCCTGTTCTTTAACAGGCCCTCCTGCACGTCTCAATCCAGGGACAAAGAGGAGCCTCCCAATTTTTGGCTGCCCTGACAAAAGGGCTATACTACAATACACCCAGTTCTTACAGGCCTCCTCAGTCTCTATCAGGGACAAAGAGGAGCCTCCCAATTTTTGGCTGCCCTGACAAAAGGGCTATAACTACAATACACCCATGTTCTTTTAACAGGCCCTCCTGCACTGTCTCATCAGGGACATAGTGAGCCTCCCAATTTTTGGCTGCCCTGACAAAGGGCTATACTACAATACACCCTTTTCGTTACAGGCCCTCTGCACAGTCTGTAAGCATGGGTCATAAGGAACCTCCCAATTTTTGGCTGCCCTGACCAAAGGGCTATAGTAAAATACACCCACTTGAGGGTTACAGGCCCTACTACATGTCTGTAAGCATGGGTCATTGTTGAACCTCCCAATTTTTGGCTGCCCTGACCAAAGGGCTATACTATAATACACCCACTTGAGGGTTACAGGCCCTACTACATGTCTGTAAGCATGGGTCATTGTTGAACCTCCCAATTTTTGGCTGCCCTGACAAAAGGGCTATACTAAATACACCATTTTACAGGCCCTCTCAGTCTTAATCAGGGACAAGAGAGCCTCCCAATTTTTGGCTGCCCTGACAAAAGGGCTATACTACAATACACCCTGTTCTTTTACAGGCCCTCCTGCACGTCTCTATCCAGGGACAAAAGGAGCCTCCCAATTTTTGGCTGCCCTGACAAAAGGGCTATACTACAATACACCCTGTTTCTTCTTAAACAGGCCCCTCTCCTGCACCGGTCTCATCCAGGGACAAAGAGGAGCCTCCCAATTTTTGGCTGCCCTGACAAAAGGGCTATACTACAATACACCCGTTCTTAACAGGCCCTCCTGCACGTCTCTATCCAGGGACAAAGAGGAGCCTCCCAATTTTTGGCTGCCCTGACAAAAGGGCTATACTACAATACACCCTGTTCTTCTTAACAGGCCCTCCTGCACGTCTCAATCCAGGGACAAAGAGGAGCCTCCCAATTTTTGGCTGCCCTGACAAAAGGGCTATACTACAATACACCATGTTCTTTAACAGGCCCTCCTGCACGTCTCTATCCAGGGACAAAGAGGAGCCTCCCAATTTTTGGCTGCCCTGACAAAAGGGCTATATACAATACACCCTTTCGTTAACAGGCCCTCTCATCTGTACCAGGGTCAAGAGGACCTCCCAATTTTTGGCTGCCCTGACAAAAGGGCTATACTACAATACACCTCTTTTACAGGCCCTCCTGCACGTCTCTATCAGGGACAAAGAGGAGCCTCCCAATTTTTGGCTGCCCTGACCAAAGGGCTATACTACAATACACCCAGCTTATTACAGGCCCTCCTACGTCTTAATCAGGGACATAGTGAGCCTCCCAATTTTTGGCTGCCCTGACAAAAGGGCTATACTAAATACACCCATTGATTAACAGGCCCTCCTGCAGTCTCTATCAGGGACAAGTGAAGCTCCCAATTTTTGGCTGCCCTGACAAAAGGGCTATACTACAATACACCCGTTCTTAACAGGCCCTCCTGCACGTCTCTATCCAGGGACAAAGAGGAGCCTCCCAATTTTTGGCTGCCCTGACAAAAGGGCTATACTACAATACACCCAGTTCTTAACAGGCCCTCCTGCACGTCTCTATCCAGGACAAAAAGGAGCCTCCCAATTTTTGGCTGCCCTGACAAAAGGGCTATACTACAATACACCCTGTTCTTCTTAACAGACCCCTGCACGTCTCTATCCAGGGACAAAGGACCTCCAATTTTTGGCTGCCCTGACAAAAGGGCTATACTACAATACACCCAGTTCTTAACAGGCCCTCCTGCACGTCTCTATCCAGGGACAAAAGGAGCCTCCCAATTTTTGGCTGCCCTGACAAAAGGGCTATACTACAATACACACCCTGTTCTTCTTAACAGGCCCTCCTGCACGTCTCAATCCAGGGACAAAGAGGAGCCTCCCATTTTTGGCTGCCCTGACAAAAGGGCTATACTACAATACACCCAGTTCTTAACAGGCCCTCCTGCACGTCTCATCCAGGGACAAAGAGGAGCCTCCCAATTTTTGGCTGCCCTGACAAAAGGGCTATACTACAATACACCCTGTTTTCTTAACAGGCCCTCCTGCACGTCTCTATCCAGGGACAAAGAGGAGCCTCCCAATTTTTGGCTGCCCTGACAAAAGGGCTATACTACAATACACCCTGTTCTTCTTAACAGGCCCTCCTGCACGTCTCTATCCAGGGACAAAGAGGAGCCTCCCATTTTTGGCTGCCCTGACAAAAGGGCTATACTACAATACACCCTGTTCTTCTTAACAGGCCCTCCTGCACGTCTCTATCCAGGGACAAAGAGGAGCCTCCCAATTTTTGGCTGCCCTGACAAAAGGGCTATACTACAATACACCTGTTCTTCTTAACAGGCCCTCCTGCACGTCTCAATCCAGGGACAAAGAGGAGCCTCCCAGTTTTTGGCTGCCCTGACAAAAGGGCTATACTACAATACACCCAGTTTCTTAACAGGCCCTCCTGCACGTCTCTATCCAGGGACAAAGAGGAGCCTCCCAATTTTTGGCTGCCCTGACAAAAGGGCTATACTACAATACACCCTGTTCTTCTTAACAGGCCCTCCTGCACGTCTCTATCCAGGGACAAAGAGGAGCCTCCCAATTTTTGGCTGCCCTGACAAAAGGGCTATACTACAATACACCCTGTCTTCTTACAGGCCCTCCTGCACGTCTCAATCCAGGGACAAAGGGAGCCTCCCAGTTTTTGGCTGCCCTGACAAAAGGGCTATACTACAATACACCCAGTCCTTAACAGGCCCTCCTGCACGTCTCTATCCAGGGACAAAGAGGAGCCTCCCAATTTTTGGCTGCCCTGACAAAAGGGCTATACTACAATACACCCTGTTCTTCTTAACAGGCCCTCCTGCACGTCTCAATCCAGGGACAAAGAGGAGCCTCCCAATTTTTGGCTGCCCTGACAAAAGGGCTATACTACAATACACCCACTTGAGGTTTTACAGGCCCTCTACATGTCTGTAAGCATGGGTCATAAGTTGAACCTCCCAATTTTTGGCTGCCCTGACAAAGGGCTATACTACAATACACCCAGTTTTAACAGGCCCTCCTGCACTCTCTATCCAGGGACAAAGAGGAGCCTCCCAATTTTTGGCTGCCCTGACAAAAGGGCTATACTACAATACACCCTGTTCTTCTTAACAGGCCTCCTGCACGTCTCTATCCAGGACAAAAGGAGCCTCCCAATTTTTGGCTGCCCTGACAAAAGGGCTATACTACAATACACCCTGTTCTTCTTAACAGGCCCTCCTGCACGTCTCAATCCAGGGACAAAGAGGAGCCTCCCAATTTTTGGCTGCCCTGACAAAAGGGCTTTACTACAATACACCCAGTCCTTAACAGGCCCTCCTGCACGTCTCTATCCAGGGACAAAGAGGAGCCTCCCAATTTTTGGCTGCCCTGACAAAAGGGCTATACTACAATACACCCTGTTCTTCTTAACAGACCCTCCTGCACGTCTCAATCCAGGGACAAAGAGGAGCCTCCCAATTTTTCGCTGCCCTGACAAAGGGCTATACTACAATACACCCTGTTCTTCTTAACAGGCCCTCCTGCACGTCTCAATCCAGGGACAAAGAGGAGCCTCCCAATTTTTGGCTGCCCTGACAAAAGGGCTATATAAATACACCCACTGAGTTACAGGCCCTACTACTGTCTCTATCAGGGTCAATGTGACCTCCCAATTTTTGGCTGCCCTGACAAAAGGGCTATACTATAATACACCCACTTGAGGGTTACAGGCCCTACTACATGTCTGTAAGCATGGGTCATTGTTGAACCTCCCAATTTTTGGCTGCCTGACCAAAGGGCTATACTAAATACACCCATTTTTACAGGCCCTCTAGTCTTACAGGCAAGGACCTCCCATTTTGGCTGCCCTGACAAAGGGCTATAGTAAATACACCCACTTAGGACAGGCCCTACTCATGTCTGTAGCAGGGCATTGTTGAACCTCCAATTTTTGGCTGCCCTGACAAAGGCTATACTAAATACACCCATTTTACAGGCCCTCACGTTCTACCAGGGCATGGAACCTCCCAATTTTTGGCTGCCCTGACAAAAGGGCTATACTACAATACACCAGTTCTTAACAGGCCCTCCTGCACGTCTCATCCAGGGACAAAGAGGAGCCTCCCAATTTTTGGCTGCCCTGACAAAAGGGCTATACTACAATACACCCTGTTCTTTAACAGGCCCTCTGCACGTCTCTATCCAGGGACAAAGAGGAGCCTCCCAATTTTTGGCTGCCTGACAAAAGGGCTATACTACAATACACCCTGTTCTTCTTAACAGGCCCTCCTGCACGTCTCAATCCAGGACAAAGGAGCCTCCCAATTTTTGGCTGCCCTGACAAAGGGCTATACTAAATACACCCACTTAGGTTACAGGCCCTACCTGCACGTCTTAACCATGGGTCAATGTTGAACCTCCAATTTTTGGCTGCCCTGACAAAAGGGCTATACTACAATACACCCAGTTCTTAACAGGCCCTCCTGCACGTCTCTATCCAGGGACAAAGAGGAGCCTCCCAATTTTTGGCTGCCCTGACAAAAGGGCTATACTACAATACACCTGTTCTTCTTAACAGGCCCTCCTGCACGTCTCTATCCAGGGACAAAGAGGAGCCTCCCAATTTTTGGCTGCCCTGACAAAAGGGCTATACTACAATACACCCTGTTCTTCTTAACAGGCCCTCCTGCACGTCTCAATCCAGGGACAAAGAGGAGCCTCCCAATTTTTGGCTGCCCTGACAAAAGGGCTATACTACAATACACCTGTTCTTCTTAACAGGCCCTCCTGCACGTCTCTATCCAGGGACAAAGAGGAGCCTCCCAATTTTTGGCTGCCCTGACCAAAGGGCTATACTTACAATACACCCACTTGAGGTTACAGGCCCTACTACATGTCTGTAAGCATGGGTCATTGTTGAACCTCCCAATTTTTGGCTGCCCTGACAAAAGGGCTATACTACAATACACCCAGTTCTTAACAGGCCCTCCTGCACGTCTCTATCCAGGGACAAAGAGGAGCCTCCCAATTTTTGGCTGCCCTGACAAAAGGGCTATACTACAATACACCCTGTTCTTCTTAGCAGGCCCTCCTGCACGTCTCATCCAGGGACATTGTTGAATCTTCCAATTTTTGGCTGCCCTGACAAAAGGGCTATACTACAATACACCCTGTCTTCTTAACAGGCCCTCCTGCACGTCTCTATCCAGGGACAAAAGGAGCCTCCCAATTTTTGGCTGCCCTGACAAAAGGGCTATACTACAATACACCCTGTTCTTCTTAACAGGCCCTCCTGCACGTCTCAATCCAGGGACAAAGAGTGAACCTCCCATTTTTGGCTGCCCTGACAAAAGGGCTATACTACAATACACCCAGTTCTTAACAGGCCCTCCTGCACGTCTCTATCCAGGGACAAAGAGGAGCCTCCCAATTTTTGGCTGCCCTGACAAAAGGGCTATACTACAATACACCCTGTTCTTCTTAACAGGCCCTCCTGCACGTCTCTATCCAGGGACAAAGAGGAGCCTCCCAATTTTTGGCTGCCCTGACAAAAGGGCTATACTACAATACACCCTGTTCTTCTTAACAGGCCCTCCTGCACGTCTCAATCCAGGGACAAAGAGGAGCCTCCCAGTTTTTGGCTGCCCTGACAAAAGGGCTATACTACAATACACCCAGTCCTTAACAGGCCCTCCTGCACGTCTCTATCCAGGGACAAAGAGGAGCCTCCCAATTTTTGGCTGCCCTGACAAAAGGGCTATACTACAATACACCCTGTTCTTCTTAACAGGCCCTCCTGCACGTCTCAATCCAGGGACAAAGAGGAGCCTCCCAATTTTTGGCTGCCCTGACAAAAGGGCTATACTACAATACACCCTGTTCTTCTTAACAGGCCCTCCTGCACGTCTCAATCCAGGGACAAAGAGGAGCCTCCCAATTTTTGGCTGCCCTGACAAAAGGGCTATACTACAATACACCCAGTTCTTAACAGGCCCCCCTGCACGTCTCTATCCAGGGACAAAGAGGAGCCTCCCAATTTTTGGCTGCCCTGACAAAAGGGCTATACTACAATACACCCACTTGAGGGTTACAGGCCCTACTACATGTCTGTAAGCATGGGTCATTGTTGAACCTCCCAATTTTTGGCTGCCCTGACAAAAGGGCTATACTATAATACACCCACTTGAGGGTTACAGGCCCTACTACATGTCTGTAAGCATGGGTCATTGTTGAACCTCCCAATTTTTGGCTGCCCTGACCAAAGGGCTATACTATAATACACCCATTTGAGGGTTACAGGCCCTACTACATGTCTGTAAGCATGGGTCATTGTTGAACCTCCCCATTTTTGGCTGCCCTGACCAAAGGGCTATAGTAAAATACACCCACTTCAGGGTTACAGGCCCTACTACATGTCTGTAAGCATGGGTCATTGTTGAACCTCCCAATTTTTGGCTGCCCTGACCAAAGGGCTATACTAAAATACACCCACTTGAGGGTTACAGGCCCTACTACATGTCTGTAAGCATGGGTCATTGTTGAACCTCCCAATTTTTGGCTGCCCTGACAAAAGGGCTATACTACAATACACCCAGTTCTTAACAGGCCCTCCTGCACGTCTCTATCCAGGGACAAAGAGGAGCCTCCCAATTTTTGGCTGCCCTGACAAAAGGGCTACACTACAATACACACTGTTCTTCTTAACAGGCCCTCCTGCACGTCTCTATCCAGGTGTAAGGTTTTCAGTCTTTTTTGCTATATCTGTTGTTATGTTTGCATTTAGTGTATTTTGTCGGCCATCTTGTTTCCTGTCATGTGTAATGACTTTTGCCCTCAACCAATATGGAGTTCTCAGCTTGTCGTCGGCCATCTTGTTTCCTGTCCTGTGCATTGACTCTTGCCCTCAAACAATATGGAGTCCTCAGCTTTGATGTCCCTGCCCTGTTTCTTGCCAATTGCCCTTTTAAACTACTTCAGCTGGTTAACCTGTGCTCCAGAATCAGGCCTGCAATCTGTCTGTGACTTGCTCTCTGAAGCCTGGATTCATTCTGCCTGGAATCATTTATGAACACAGAATCCTGGGTGCCAGCAATATCTGACAGGGAAGTAATGAACTCTGAATGCTTTCCCTGAGACTTGTACTATGCTTTAATACTCTGATGTCCTGGGTTGTTTCGCCTTGCCTTCTGCAACTTGCATTTACTTTATCCTGTTGATGCACTAACTTGTATGAAGCAATACAAGAGCTGCTTAAGAAGCATATGTCTCATGTGTCTCATTATACCCATGCATTAGACTCTATATAGACTGTATCATATATGACAGATTCTGGAGCCATAATAGAGTCTGCTGGGTCTAGGACAGTGCTGCATCTGCTGCCACCTGTATAGAGATTTCTGGATCTTTTGCCATTGGAGAGCTGCTGCAGACCGTGGATCTGAGATATCGATATATGTGATGATAGTGGTTGTGGCTTCTCACAACCTTTCCAGGTGAGCACATTCCCTTCTTTTAAGTCAGGAGTGTTACCACAGGTAAACACTATTGTGCTCCTTTTCTTCCTTTCCAGCCTCTCTGCCGTGCAGTTTCTGGGAATATGGAGGACCCCGTTAAACACCTGTGCGACGTGACGGATTCAATCCTTGCTGACCTACAGGCATTGAAGACCAGCTTTGCAAGCCTGCGGGATCGCGGTGATCATAATCTGCAGGTGTTCGGACAGACCACGCAGGACTTACGAACCCGGATTGAGGTTCTGGAGGGACGCGTCCACATCCCAACTTCAACCCCGGTTATTGGAATCCCCAAGCTACCACCATTCCGTTTTGGCGGTGAACGGGAAAAATTCAGGGGATTCATTAATCAATGCAAACTGTTTTTTGCGGCTCATGCGCCACAGTTCCTTACTGAGCGATCTAAAGTATTGACAATAATTATGCTGCTCTCCAACAAAGCTCTCACATGGGCAAACCCCCTAATTGAGACTGACGATGACTGTCTAAATAATCTTGATGCTTTCATTTCAGCTATGGGGCAGGTATTCGATGATCCAAACCGCGGTGCTACAGCGGAATCAGCCATGTTAACTTTAAGCCAAGGTAAGCGCTCGGTAGCGGAGTATGCTTTGGATTTCCGGAGATGGGCTCTCGACACCACTTGGGATAGCTCTGCTAAGAAGTCGGTTTTCCGGAAAGGATTATCCTCTGTGATTAAGGACGAACTCGCTCGTGCCGACCCACCTACAGCATTAGGAGATTTTATCAACTACTGTATTCGGATCGATGCTCGGCTTACTGAACGCAGACAGGAGAGATGGTCGGAGATAAAGCGCACTAATCATTTATTTCCTCCCTCTCCAGCTAAGGAGTCCTTGAGCAGGATTATACGAGAACCCGAACCTGAGCCTATGCAGGTGGACTCTTTACAGAGACGGGTCAGTGATGCACGTAAGGAACATCGAGTAAAGGAAAATCTGTGTTTCTATTGCGGTAAGTCAGGACATTTCATTATAAACTGCCCCAGTCGTTCTCGTAAGACAACTGCAGCCATCATACACTGCGAGTGCTGTGAGAGGGGTTCTGTCAGGTCCGAACCACAGATCCCAGAGAGAGTAGAGGATACAGACATTGATTACTCAGACTTGAACTCTGTTATCTCTGAGCCGGATGCACGTGTTACTGCAGCAGTTTTTCAGGTTTTTTCAGCGGTTTCCCAGCTGAGTTGTAAGAACAACAATTCTCATTGCTTTATTCCCCTCAAGCTCAGGGTTCACTCTGTCTGGGTATCTACCTCCGCTATGATTGATTCAGGGGCAAGCGGCAATTTTATGGACATCTCCTTCGCTGAGAAACTTGGAGTACGTTCAGTAAAGAAGGCTACTCCTGTACAGATGGAGACCGTAGATGGCTCACTGTTAAACTCTGGACCAGTGGATCAGGAGACGGAGCCCTTAAAGGTCCTCATGGGTAATGACCATCAAGAGAGTCTGTCATTTATGCTCATCTCTTCTCCTCATTTCCCTATTATTCTAGGACTGCCGTGGCTGCAGGCTCAGAATCCTACGATTAACTGGGAAACTAAAGAACTGCACTTTCCAGAGAAACAGATAAGTCCAGAAGCTTCAGTCTGCTCCATTCCTAAAGGACCAACATCAGTCTCTGAGCTACCAGCCATATACCGTGAGTATGCTGACGTGTGTGACAAAAGGAACGCAGACCTGCTACCCCCTCACCGTCCATATGACTGTCCAATAGACCTGTTACCAGGTGCGGGAATACCTTTTGGCAAGATTTACTCTTTGGCAGGGCCTGAGCTAAAGGCTCTCAAAGACTATATAGACGAACATCTAGCCAAGGGCTTCATACGCCCCTCTTCATCTCCTGCTGGTGCACCAATCTTCTTTGTGAAGAAGAAAGATGGATCTCTTAGGCCCTGTATAGACTATCGGGAGCTCAATAAAATCACGATCAGAAACCGTTACCCACTACCGTTGATCCCTGAATTATTGGAGAGAGTACGGCATGCAAAACTCTTTACAAAGTTGGATCTCCGTGGGGCCTATAACTTGGTCCGCATTAGACCTGGGGATGAATGGAAGACAGCTTTCAGGTCACGCTACGGACACTTTGAATATCTAGTAATGCCGTTCGGTTTATGTAATGCTCCAGCAACTTTCCAACATTTGGTGAATGACATTTTTAGGGACCTCCTGGATACATTCATTGTCATTTATTTGGATGATATTTTGATTTTTTCTAATTCCACAGAGGAGCATCACAGACATGTGAAGATGGTCTTAGAACGCCTTCGACAACACCATCTGTATATCAAACTGGAGAAGTGCGAATTCCATCGAACGGAGATCCGATTTCTGGGGTATGTAATGTCATCACGAGGAATTAGTATGGATGAGGGTAAGATCCAAGCCATTAAAGCCTGGCCGGTCCCCAAGAATGTGAAGGAGGTCCAGCGCTTTATAGGGTTTGCTAATTTCTACAGGCGTTTTATCAGGAACTTTTCTGAGGTTGTGTCTCCCATTACACGGCTTACCCGCAAGAACTCTGCTTTTACCTGGACCCCCCAGGCTCAAGAAGCATTTTCCCGTTTGAAAGAGAAATTCACCACGGCACCTATTCTGGTGCATCCTAACCCTGAACTGGCCTTCATAATAGAGGTGGATGCCTCAGACAGTGCCATCGGAGCTATCCTCTCCCAGAGGACAGGTGAGAAAGAAGTCTTACATCCCTGTGCTTTCTTTTCCCGGCGGTTGTCTCCTGCAGAACGGAACTATGACGTGGGTAATAGAGAATTACTGGCCATCATCGCAGCCTTCAAGGAATGGAGACACCACCTTCAGGGAGCTGCGCAGCAGATAATCGTGTTGACTGACCACCGCAATCTTGAGTTTATCAGATCGGCTAAGTGCTTGACTCCTCGCCAGGCTCGTTGGAGTCTTTTCTTAAACCAATTCAGTTTTGTTATCTCCTATAGGCCAGGATCGCGTAATGGAAAGGCCGATGCGTTGTCTAGACTCTACTCAACTGAGACAATTCCACTCACGTCTCGTAAGACTGTTATCTCTGATTCCAGGTTCCTGGGAGTGCTTCATAATCAAGACTTGCTTAACGACATCAAGGAAGCATACCATACGGATCCCTGGCTGGCACAACCGTCTTGTGAAGTAAGTCTTGTATATAAGAACGGTGTGTGGATTCAGGGGCAACGCCTGTATATTCCTGAAGCAGTCAGGGTGAGAGTACTGCAACTCGTCCACGATTCTAAGATAGCGGGGCATAGAGGAGTTCTGAAGACTCAAGAATTCCTGTCTCGCTTCTTTTGGTGGCCCACATACAGAAGAGATGTTCTAGGTTACGTCACTTCTTGCGAAGTCTGTGCCAGATGCAAGACTCCACGATCTTCGCCTACGGGTCTATTACAACCCCTACCCGTTCCATCCCGTCCATGGGGATCCATATCTATGGACTTCATTGTGGAGTTGCCAACCTCTCAAGGAAAGAACACAGTTCTGGTGGTGGTGGATCGGTTAACAAAGGCAGCCCATTTCATTCCGTGTGTTGGTCTACCCACTGCGAAACACACATCGGACTTAATCATTCAAAATGTGTTTCGCCTGCATGGCGTACCGGATGAGGTTGTATCTGATCGAGGGGTGCAATTCACTTCAAAGTTTTGGCAGCACTTCTGTGCTGCGTTGGACATCAAAGTTAACCTGTCTTCTGCCTTTCATCCGCAGACAAATGGACAAACCGAGCGGACTAATCAGACCCTAGAACAGTATCTCCGCTGTTTTATCTGCCACCTACAAGATGACTGGGTGGATTTGCTTCCACTGGCTGAATTCTCTTATAACAACTCACAGAGCGCTTCCACCAAGCAGTCACCCTTTTATGCCAATTTGGGTTATCATCCTAACATCCTTCCTCGACTTCCCATAGATTCACCTCTTCCAGCTGTAGCCGACAGAATCACCTCTCTACAAAGGAACCTCGATCTGCTTAAAGGGAATCTGGAATCAGCTCAGGACAGGTATAAAAAAGCGGCAGATAGGTTTCGTAAACCTGCACCAACCTTCAAGGTAGGAGATTTGGTCTGGCTGTCAACTAAGAACCTTAAATTGAGAGTACCATCATCCAAATTGGGTCATAAGTACGTTGGGCCCTATAAGATTAATAAGCTCGTCAGCAACGTTGCCTGTCGCCTTCAACTTCCAAGATCTATGAGGATTCACCCCGTGTTCCACGTTTCTCTACTAAAGGCTGTGACTCCCAATTCATTCCCTGGTCGTTCTTCTTCCCCTCCTGCTCCGGTACTCATCGATGGCCAGGAGGAGTTTGTCGTGGAAAGGATCCTGGACTCCAGGTTGCGTAGAAACGGGGTGCAATACCTGGTAAAGTGGCAGGGCTATTCTTCTGAGGACAACTCGTGGGAGCCGGCCTCCAATCTCCATGCTCCTCGGTTACTCCGCCAGTTCCATCGGAGGTACCCGGGAAAGCCTGGACTGGGGCCATCCAGAGGCTGTCCCTAAGGGGGGAGTAATGTAAGGTTTTCAGTCTTTTTTGCTATATCTGTTGTTATGTTTGCATTTAGTGTATTTTGTCGGCCATCTTGTTTCCTGTCATGTGTAATGACTTTTGCCCTCAACCAATATGGAGTTCTCAGCTTGTCGTCGGCCATCTTGTTTCCTGTCCTGTGCATTGACTCTTGCCCTCAAACAATATGGAGTCCTCAGCTTTGATGTCCCTGCCCTGTTTCTTGCCAATTGCCCTTTTAAACTACTTCAGCTGGTTAACCTGTGCTCCAGAATCAGGCCTGCAATCTGTCTGTGACTTGCTCTCTGAAGCCTGGATTCATTCTGCCTGGAATCATTTATGAACACAGAATCCTGGGTGCCAGCAATATCTGACAGGGAAGTAATGAACTCTGAATGCTTTCCCTGAGACTTGTACTATGCTTTAATACTCTGATGTCCTGGGTTGTTTCGCCTTGCCTTCTGCAACTTGCATTTACTTTATCCTGTTGATGCACTAACTTGTATGAAGCAATACAAGAGCTGCTTAAGAAGCATATGTCTCATGTGTCTCATTATACCCATGCATTAGACTCTATATAGACTGTATCATATATGACACCAGGGACAAAGAGGAGCCTCCCAATTTTTGGCTGCCCTGACAAAAGGGCTATACTACAATACACCCTGTTTTTCTTAACAGGCCCTCCTGCACGTCTCAATCCAGGGACAAAGAGGACCCTCCCAATTTTTGGCTGCCCTGACAAAAGGGCTATACTACAATACACCCAGTTCTTAACAGGCCCTCCTGCACGTCTCTATCCAGGGACAAAGAGGAGCCTCCCAATTTTTGGCTGGAGGAGCCTCCCAATTTTTGGCTGCCCTGACAAAAGGGCTATACTACAATACACCCAGTTCTTCTTAACAGGCCCTCCTGCACGTCTCAATCCAGGGACAAAGAGGAGCCTCCCAATTTTTGGCTGCCCTGACAAAAGGGCTATACTACAATACACCCAGTTCTTAACAGGCCCTCCTGCACGTCTCTATCCAGGGACAAAGAGGAGCCTCCCAATTTTTGGCTGCCCTGACCAAAGGCCTATACTACAATACACCCACTTGAGGGTTACAGGCCCTACTACATGTCTGTAAGCATGGGTCATTGTTGAACCTCCCAATTTTTGGCTGCCTGACCAAAGGGCTATACTATAATACACCCACTTGAGGGTTACAGGCCCTACTACATGTCTGTAAGCATGGGTCATTGTTGAACCTCCCAATTTTTGGCTGCCCTGACCAAAGGGCTATACAATAATACACCCATTTGCCCATTTGAGGGGTTACAGGCCCTACTACATGTCTGTAAGCATGGGTCATTGTTGAACCTCCCCATTTTTGGCTGCCCTGACCAAAGGGCTATAGTAAAATACACCCACTTCAGGGTAACAGGCCCTACTACATGTCTGTAAGCATGGGTCATTGTTGAACCTCCCAATTTTTGGCTGCCCTGACCAAAGGGCTATACTATAATACACCCACTTGAGGGTTACAGGCCCTACTACATGTCTGTAAGCATGGGTCATTGTTGAACCTCCCAATTTTTGGCTGCCCTGACAAAAGGGCTATACTACAATACACCCAGTTCTTAACAGGCCCTCCTGCACGTCTCTATCCAGGGACAAAGAGGAGCCTCCAATTTTTGGCTGCCCTGACAAAAGGGCTATACTACAATACACCCTGTTCTTCTTAACAGGCCCTCCTGCACGTCTCTATCCAGGGACAAAGAGGAGCCTCCCAATTTTTGGCTGCCCTGACAAAAGGGCTATACTACAATACACCCTGTTCTTCTTAACAGGCCCTCCTGCACGTCTCAATCCAGGGACAAAGAGGAGCCTCCCAATTTTTGGCTGCCCTGACCAAAGGGCTATAGTAAAATACACCCACTTGAGGGTTACAGGCCCTACTACATGTCTGTAAGCATGGGTCATTGTTGAACCTCCCAATTTTTGGCTGCCCTGACAAAAGGGCTATACTATAATACACCCACTTGAGGGTTACATGCCCTACTACATGTCTGTAAGCATGGGTCATTGTTGAACCTCCCAATTTTTGGCTGCCCTGACCAAAGGGCTATACTATAATACACCCATTTGAGGGTTACAGGCCCTACTACATGTCTGTAAGCATGGGTCATTGTTGAACCTCCCAATTTTTGGCTGCCCTGACAAAAGGGCTATACTATAATACACCCACTTGAGGGTTACAGGCCCTACTACATGTCTGTAAGCATGGGTCATTGTTGAACCTCCCAATTTTTGGCTGCCCTGACCAAAGGGCTATACTATAATACACCCATTTGAGGGTTACAGGCCCTACTACATGTCTGTAAGCATGGGTCATTGTTGAACCTCCCCATTTTTGGCTGCCCTGACCAAAGGGCTATAGTAAAATACAAGCACTTCAGGGTTACAGGCCCTACTACATGTCTGTAAGCATGGGTCATTGTTGAACCTCCCAATTTTTGGCTGCCCTGACCAAAGGGCTATACTAAAATACACCCACTTGAGGGTTACAGGCCCTACTACATGTCTGTAAGCATGGGTCATTGTTGAACCTCCCAATTTTTGGCTGCCCTGACAAAAGGGCTATACTACAATACACCCAGTTCTTAACAGGCCCTCCTGCACGTCTCTATCCAGGGACAAAGAGGAGCCTCCCAATTTTTGGCTGCCCTGACAAAAGGGCTATACTACAATACACCCTGTTCTTCTTAACAGGCCCTCCTGCACGTCTCTATCCAGGGACAAAGAGGAGCCTCCCAATTTTTGGCTGCCCTGACAAAAAGGGCTATACTACAATACACCCTGTTCTTCTTAACAGGCCCTCCTGCACGTCTCAATCCAGGGACAAAGAGGACCCTCCCAATTTTTGGCTGCCCTGACAAAAGGGCTATACTACAATACACCCATTCTTAACAGGCCCTCCTGCACGTCTCTATCCAGGGACAAAGAGGAGCCTCCCAATTTTTGGCTGCCCTGACAAAAGGGCTATACTACAATACACCCTGTTCTTCTTAACAGGCCCTCCTGCACGTCTCTATCCAGGGACAAAGAGGAGCCTCCCAATTTTTGGCTGCCCTGACAAAAGGGCTATACTACAATACACCCAGTTCTTAACAGGCCCTCCTGCACGTCTCTATCCAGGGACAAAGAGGAGCCTCCCAATTTTTGGCTGCCCTGACAAAAGGGCTATACTACAATACACCCACTTGAGGGTTACAGGCCCTACTACATGTCTGTAAGCATGGGTCATTGTTGAACCTCCCAATTTTTGGCTGCCCTGACAAAAGGGCTATACTATAATACACCCACTTGAGGGTTACAGGCCCTACTACATGTCTGTAAGCATGGGTCATTGTTGAACCTCCCAATTTTTGGCTGCCCTGACCAAAGGGCTATACTATAATACACCCATTTGAGGTTACAGGCCCTACTACATGTCTGTAAGCATGGGTCATTGTTGAACCTCCCCATTTTTGGCTGCCCTGACCAAAGGGCTATAGTAAAATACACCCACTTCAGGGTTACAGGCCCTACTACATGTCTGTAAGCATGGGTCATTGTTGAACCTCCCAATTTTTGGCTGCACTGACCAAAGGGCTATACTATAATACACCCACTTGAGGGTTACAGGCCCTACTACATGTCTGTAAGCATGGGTCATTGTTGAACCTCCCAATATTTGGCTGCCCTGACAAAAGGGCTATACTACAATACACCCAGTTCTTAACAGGCCCTCCTGCACGTCTCTATCCAGGGACAAAGAGGAGCCTCCCAATTTTTGGCTGCCCTGACAAAAGGGCTATACTACAATACACCCTGTTCTTCTTAACAGGCCCTCCTGCACGTCTCTATCCAGGGACAAAGAGGAGCCTCCCAATTTTTGGCTGCCCTGACAAAAGGGCTATACTACAATACACCCTGTTCTTCTTAACAGGCCCTCCTGCACGTCTCTATCCAGGGACAAAGAGGAGCCTCCCAATTTTTGGCTGCCCTGACAAAAGGGCTATACTACAATACACGCTGTTCTTCTTAACAGGCCCTCCTGCACGTCTCTATCCAGGGACAAAGAGGAGCCTCCCAATTTTTTGGCTGCCCTGACCAAAGGGCTATAGTAAAATACACCCACTTGAGAGTTACAGGCCCTACTACATGTCTGTAAGCATGGGTCATTGTTGAAACCTCCCAATTTTTGGCTGCCTGACAAAAGGGCTATCTATAATACACCCACTTGAGGGTTACAGGCCCTACTACATGTCCTGTAA
>JARQOC010000003.1:377535152-377692415 GCA_033576535.1 Allobates femoralis
AAAATGAAGTACCGTATTTTTCGCTTTTGAAGACGCACTTTTGCTTCCCCTAAACTGAGGGGGTAAACGGGGGTGCGTCTTAAAAAGTAAATGAAAAAAAAAAATCAAAAATTAAATATTACCCAGGGGGTGTTCGGCTGCTGAGCGGGGGTGCCAGAGGCAGGTTCCGTAGGGTGAGGGGCACGGCTGCACTACCGGAGCTGCAGGGCATGACCGTCGGTAGCAAGCAGTGGGCGCCGCCATGTTCTCTCTTGCCCGGCTGCATTAACTAAGCAGTGTGCAACCAGCCGGTAGAGGTAGAGACTTCAGAATGGCCGCGGGTCTTAGTTATGGCCGTGGCCATTTTGTTGAAGTCTCTCCTGACTGACTGCACAGTTAGTAATAGTGAATGCAGCTGGCCACAAGAAACATGGGTGCGCCCACCGCTCGCTTTCGCCTCGGGGGAGGTGGGGGGGAGAAGATGGGAAAGAGGCATATACACAAAAGGGGCAATACACAGCATGGGGGCATATATACAGGATGGTGGGCATATATATAGGATGGGGAACATATAGATAAAATGGGGGAATGTATATGCCAGGATGAGGTATATATACCAGGAAAGTGGGGGGGGGCATATGTATCAGGATGAAAGACATATGTAACAGGATGAGGGACATGTACACCAGGATGGGCGATATATATACAGGATGGGGACATGTATACCAAGATTAGGGACATATATGCCAGGATGAGGGATATATATACCAGAATGGGGGAACATATATACCGGGATACCAGGATAAGGGACATATATACTGATTTGTAAGACGAACACTGGCATTATAATACGGACCCCATTTAACATTAAAATTTATTTTCTCTTTTCCTTCACCAAATTTTGGAGTGCGTCTTATAATCAGGTGCGTCTTATGAAGCGAAAAATATGGTATAATTCTCACACACATATGGCATCAATATACTCACTGCACCCCCTAGATGAATTCATTGGGGGGTGTACTTTGTAAAATGTGGTCAATTATTGGGGTCGGTCTGCCAATGTGATATGACAAACACAAACCATTTAAGCAAAGTCTGAACCCCAATATGGCACTTCTCTTCTCAGCTTTGCACTGTGCCTCAAAAGTAGATTTCAACCACATATGGGGTATCAAAGTACCCAAGAGAGATTGCACAATTTTACACAATTTTCTCCTAATACTCTCCTGAAAGTTAAATACTTAGAGAGCAAAAGCAACATTTTAGTGGATAAAATTGTAATTTTCATTTTACTACACCCAATGTTATGCAATTCTGTGAATTCATTTTGTTAATATGCCGAGTGCTAAAAATGCTCATTACACCCCCTAGATGAATTTGTCAAGAGGTGCATTTCCAAAATTGAGTCACTGGATTCTGCTATTTTGTCATGTCAGGGGCACGGCCAATGCAACATGGTGTTCAGTCTATTCCAGCCAAAATTGTGCTCCATAATTTAACTAGCGATACTTCCCTTCTGAGCCCTGCCGTACATCCAAACAGTGGATTTCCACCACATGAGGTATCGGTGTACTCAGAAGAAATTGCACAACACAACATTCTACTGTCCATTTTCTCCCATTTTCAGGTTACATCATAATTTTTGTGGGAAATTTAACATTTTCAGATTTTCCTTCCACATTGTTTTACATTTCTGTGAAGCATATGAATAATTAATTAATTAACGTCTTTACTGGTTTCACAGGTCTCAGGCTATGTTCACACAATGTTTTCCCTGCGGCTTTACCATGGTTTTATGCGCTAATGTATGCTAATCTAAACCTGCGTTTTGGATTAACATTAAGGCCCCTTTCACATCTAAGCCTGGGCTGCATTTTGCTTCATTTGCGTTTCTATGCATTTTTAATCGGTAAAAACGCATCAAAAAACATGCATTTTTGCCGCCATTGAATTCAATGGAAAACGCATTAAAACCGCATGCAAAAACGCATGTGCATTTAGAAAAACGCATGCATTTTTGCAAATGCAGCCAAAAACGTGGGCTGCTGCATCTAGGGCTGTGTTTGCAGAAATGCATGCGTTTTCGTTATTCAAAATGCACATGCGTTTTTGAATGCATTTTCCATTAAATTCAATGGGGGGCAAAAACGCATGTTTTTTTATGGGGTTTTACAGCTACAAATGCATAGAAACACAAATGAAGCAAAACGTAGCCCAAGCTTAGATGTGAAAGGAGCCTAAAACCTATGTGATTCAGGGAAAAGCTGATCACACACATTGGTTTAAACTTGCACAGGTTTTGCTGTGTTTTGAACAGAATGAGCATGTCAACTCTTTTCTGCGTTTTTGCTGCAGTCAATGGTATCAACGCAACAATGAAAACGTGGCAAAAACGCAGCAAAAAATCTGGATACTTGACACCTGTACAGGTTTGAAAACAATCTGTGTGCACATACCCTGAGGCTACGTTCACACAGTGTGCATTGGCCTGCGCTTTTCGGGTATGCGTTTTTTTGTTTTTTTAATTCTTTATTTTATAATTTTTAACTTGTTCAAAAAAGAAACAAGAGATACAGTTTTATCAGATCGACAGCCTTAGAAGCCTCCTGTATAAATTTCCAGGATGCTTAGTATGCAATTACAAATTAACAACAAATGCAAAACACTCTGATCTCTCGGGGATAAACACCCCTGTTTACTAAACTGCAATTTGCCACTAAAAGGGCACAATACGTCTTCTGTTTTTGTTAGTCCTAAAAGTCTCACCATAGACACCCTTTTGGAATCCAATGGTTATCATCTATAACTTTTTCCAATAAGGCCAATCAAATTCCTAAATATAACACCAACTTAAATGTCTACAGACAACCTATAGTACATATCGGATAAGAACTTAAAGAGAAAACAGAGATGGAAAAGGAGAATACACAGAGAAAGAAAGACAAGAAAGGGAAAGATGGATGGTCGGGGCCAACAGACCTGTGAGTAGGAATAAGGGGGGAGGTTGCACAGACATCGAGAAGGTGGGGAACGGAGGAGTCGGAGGAGGTGGTCAGTTCGAGGTACGAAACTCTTGGTACTCAATCTCCAGACTCTATCACGCAGTCTGTCAACAGGTGGTCGTATTCGGGTGTTTGTTGGAAGTCCATCCACTTGTACTATGTGGTCCAATGTCTCAAGAAGGAATCATTCATGGACGCTGTTAGATCTTCCATTAGCATCAGTTCGTTAATTTTACCAATCCAATCGGAGAGACGTGGAGAGGATGTCGTACCCCAAAGAACGGGTATACATGCCCTTACCGCAGTGATCAAGAACTTCAACAGAGAATGTTTGAATCTTTTTTCTGACATATTCGTTAGGTGCAGTAGGACCGCTGCTGGGTTAAGAGGGTCCGTGTAGCCCATCACCCTAGCCACCACAGTCCCCACTCCCTCCCAAAATGCCTTGAGTTTATCACAGCTCCAAAAAATATGGACCATAGATCCCATCTCCGCTTTGCAGCGCCAACACTGGGCATCTGCCAAAGGGTACATGGCATGTAGTCTCTCCGGCACCCTGTACCATCTAGACACGATTTTATACCCAGCCTCTTGTTGTTTCGAGCTGATGGAAGTGCTGTGGGCTAGATTACAGATTCTATTTATCTGGGTGTCTGAGAATTTTGTTCCCAGCTCCCTCTCCCAGTTAGCTACAAAGTATGGGGGTTTCTGGTCCGGGGGGATGTTCAACATCGCATAGACCATGGAGAGAACGTGTCTCATCGGTCCTTTCCCAGAGCAAAGAATCTCAAACTGTGTCAGTAGCAACGCCGTGGTTGTAAGGAACTCAAGAAGTGTCTTATTTGTAAGGATCTCCACCAACCCAAGGGGGCGGGTGTCTCCAAGCCCCGTAAGGCGGTCAGGGATGGCCAGTCATCTCCCTCTCTAAAAGACTCGACTCTGTCTCTGCCTGCCGCAATCCAATGTTTTATCACTCCATCGTTTCTTACTTGACTAAAGCCTGGATGGCATAATACAGACGTGAGTCTAGAGCACGTGGGGATCATGAATTGTCTAGTCCAGAGGGAAGAGCAGTAGTGCACTGTCGATCCCAAAGTGGGGTGTGTGCCTATTTCCCTCTGTGCCGCCGACAGTATCCAGGGTAGTCTAGTCAAGGGGACAGAGCTAAAAGCCTGCTCTATGCCCACCCATGCCTTCCCCTCTGCGTTCCTACACCAGTCCACCATCCTGGCAAAGTGTACCGCCAGGTGGTATAGTTTGAAGTTCGGCAAACCGATGCCACCCTTCGACTTAGGGCGGGACAATATGGCTTTGCTGATCCGAGCTTTTTTCCCCCCCATACAAATGAGGTCTGGAGAGAGGAAACAGCCTGAAAAAAGGAAGCAGGGATTCTCACCGGTATCGCTTGCAGCAAATAGAGGAGACGCGGGAGGACGTTCATCCGGAGCACATGGTTACACCCCAACCATGAGAAAGAGACCTTCGACCATCTCTCACAGTCCTTCCTGAGGTTAGCCAAGAGCGGCAAAAAGTTTAACTTAAACAGCATATCCGGGTTAGCCGCTAGTTTGATTCCTAAGTACTGGATAGATGTGGAATTCCATTTAAAGCTAAAAGAAGCTTGTAGTGTGGTCGCTATACCTGACGGCAAGTTTACATTAAGAACCTCCGATTTTTGAAAGTTAATTTTGAAATTTGACAATCTATAGAAGGATTGAATTTCTTTCATTAAACTATGAAGGGATGTCATTGGTTTAGACAAGAAGAAGAGGAGGTCGTCAGCGTAGGCCGCAATCTTATGTTCTACCCCCCCTGCTTCTATCCCAGTAATATCTGGGTTAGCCCTGACTTTCCGCAGTAGTGGTTCAATGGTAAGCACAAAGATCAGGGGCGACAAAGGACACCCCTGCCTGGTTCCGTTATGTATCGGAAATGGTTCCGAGAGGCACCCATTCACTCTGACCCGTGCTGTCGGGCCGGTGTATAGAGCCATAATCCAATTCATCATGTTTGGTCCCAGGCCCAGACACCTAAGAGCCTCCCTCAAGAAGGTCCAACTAACCCGGTCGAACGCTTCTCTGCGTCAGTAGATAATAGAATGGAGGGGACTCCCCGCACCTGGCACCATGGACCAAATTGATCGCCTTAACCGTGTTATCACGTGCCTCTCTACCCAGCGTGAATCCCGCCTGATCCGTGTGAACGATCCCCACCATGGTAGGAGCCACGTCTTGATGCCGGGTATGCGTTTTTGCCGTGTTTTATGTCCGCGCTATTTAGCGCAGGTAAAAAAAACAAAATGCATTCACACACAGAGTTTTTTTTACAGCTGCACTTCTCCCCCAAAAGTGCAGGAGGGATGTGATGTCACACAGGGGAGGGAGAATCCTGTGTTCCTCCCCCCATGTGACATGTCGGGCCGGGAGATTTGCTTTCCCAGTTTATCTATATACACTGGGAAAGCAAAATCAAATATGAAAACATGTATGAAAAATAAAAAAAAATACTTGCCTTCTGCCGCCTGACCAGGACCAGAGAAGAATTCCGATCACCACTGCCAGAACCTTAAAATGCGATTTAAATGGTGATAGGCCGGTAGCAATCATGTGATATGTGACGTGCATATCACATGATCGCTATCAGCCAATCACCATTTAAGGTCCTGGCAGGCAGCATTGCATGTCTTCTCTTCGGCTCCCGCTCAAGCTGCAGAGGTAAGTATTTATTGTTTTTAATTTTCATCCACGTTTTCACATTTATTTAGCTTTCATAGGAGTCTTCCTCCCCCCATGTGACATCACATCCTGCTTTTCCTCCTGCGTCTGCAATTATAGGCGCTGGAATTGGCCTTTGTCTGAACGGTGATGCGTAATTCCAGCGCTTATAATGGGGCCTATGGAGGAAAACGCACACATATTTGCGCAAAACAATTGACAAGTTGATTCTTTTTATATGCGCGCATTTTCAGCCCCAAAAGCACGGCCAAAAATAGTGCAGCATCTGAACAGCAAAAGTGAATTTCCATTCACTTTACCGGGAAACGCAAGTGGCGGGGAGAAAAAGAACCTGTGGATGAAGGGGGGTGCACACTATATGCAGTGAAAATTGTATTTTTTTGTATTATGCAGGTGACTGTTTTATGTACAATGTTTAAACCATTAAAAACAAGTTACAGGTAACATAGCACTGACCCTACATACTCCTGCAATAGGTCACAAGCAAGAAGGATCAATAGGTTAATATATAGGGTTGCAAGGGGTGCAATCTAGTACTCTAGTAATCCACTGAACAAGAAAACAATGCCAGGTTGTAAGCCGGGTTCACATTTGCATTTGTGAACGCAGCGTTCCGAAGGCAGTGAAACGCAAGCGCACTGCGTTCCTATGTTTAACATGGGAACGTATGGTACCTGCGTTTGGCTGCAGTTGCGTTCGGATGCGCATAATTTGTGCGCCCTCTGAACGCAGCCTGTTGCATTATTTGTGCGTTCGCAGATGCTTGTTTTATCAACAAGCGCCCGCAAGCGCACAAGCAATACATCGATCTCAATGTATCCGCTGTGTCCTCCGCATGACAGCGCAGAAGAACCCTGCGGATCTCATTGAAATCTCTCCTGGAGGAGGAGATCTCTGCCACTGATCTCCGCCTCCCGGCCGCCGCCGAGACCGCTGATTGGCTGGCCGGGCACAGTACGATGTGAACATATTGCGGAGATTCTCCGCTGCGTTCACATCAGTATGGCAGCGTTTGCACTGGGTTTGCGTCTGCATGTCCTCCGCATGCAGACACAAATGCAAATGTGAAACCTGTCTAAGGCCCCTTTCACATCAGCGTTTATCACTGATCGCGGCAGATGCTGCGGATGTACCGCATCTGCCGCCTAACCGCCACACCTGAGAGTCACCTGCGGCAAGCCCCATGCAATGTCTATGGGGCTTGCGGCAGGTGCGGCATAGTTGCGGTGTCGGCACTTGCAGCAGCGAAAAAAACGTGGTAAGCAGCGTTTTTTCGCAGCTGCCGCAAGTGCCGAAACTGCAACTATACCGCACTTGCCGCACGCCCCATAGACATTGCATGGGGCTTGCCGCAGGTGAAACCCCAAGTGTGACGGTTAGGTGGCAGATGCGGTAAATCCGCCACATCTGCCGCGATCAGCGATAAACTCTGATGTGAAAAGGGCTTAACATAGGATTTCTACAGATAGACTGGAGAACATTTGGTAAATGGTTATCCCTATATGGTGCAACCAGCCTTAGTAATCAATATCAGGTTGAGCCATAATATCTTTATGTACAATACGGCAATATCATATATATCACATGGTACCTTACATGGAAAAACCACAATGTTACATTCAATACATACATATGTTTAGGTAGTAGAGAATAAGTATATGACACCTTGTATCAAAAAACACCCCTGCACAGGATAGTACCTAAAGTATGTTACCCATTATAGATCCCGCCAGGGTTTGGGATAAACCCAGGGGCGTATGGGGTGCAGTGAGCGGCCGATGCATGTCGCCTTGATAGGCTTTGTCAGGGGATGAGGCCACTCTGTCAGGGTCCTGTCTTTATTTTGCTATGATTCCTCCATCTTCCTCCATAGCCTGCGCCCACCCACCGAGTAACACTAACGTCACTTCCGGTACGTCACCTCCGGTGGCGCATGACGTTGGGTTGTCGGCTGGCCGGAGGAGTGTCTAAATTCACCACATATGCGCAGTAGCGCTGGGTGTGGACATAGGAGAGAAGCAGCCATGTTAGTTATAGGCATAATGCCAGTGTCTATTTGCCGCTATGGTAACGGTTACCTTCACGGTGGTCTAGCACTGTAGCACTATTAAAGTCAGAGTGGGGTCAAGATCATGGGCTTTTTATACATCCAATAAGGATAAAAGATTAATACCCATAGGGAGAGCCAAATACAAGGCCTCTAATAGTAACATACATAAAGGACATAAGAGTGGATTTGTCGTATTAGTTGCAGGTACTATAATAGTGTGTATCCACTTTTATGGTGAATTAGCACCCAAACAGCAGAATAGCGCCATAGTTACCTGCAATTGGTGAAGGAAGTAGGGCAATATAGTTCATACATGATTAGAGAATATCAGTTGACTGAGTAGGTGGAGAGCAGGATAGTAAGTCGCCAAAATGTTGGTGAAGGGGTCTAGAGAGGCCCCTGAATCTCTTAATAATTGAAGAACATACATATGTGTTTTTCAGGGCCATCAGTATCAAGAGTACCCTAGAGACCTGTTATGTGGTATTAAACAAGTAGGTGCTTCAGCAACGTTATTATGAAGCATATATCCTGCCTAATCTCAAGAGCTATGGCTCAGGCACCATTACAATTCCATGCACATCAGTTTGTATATATATGTATACACACACTCATTCATACAGTATCAGTTAATTGAGTTCGTTTTAGCCATATTGTGGAACAAAGGAGGATAAAACCCCAGCGACGATATGAGGTAATGGCCCCCTATTATACCTATACATGTACGCAGGATCTCAAAATGTTAAAAAGGGACCTCATATTGCCACTATATAAAAATTGTGCTGCCAGTTGGCAATCCAGATCGGGGTCTGAAACAACTGTACCCATCCAGGGCCAAGTCAAGGTATAGTATGTCGTTTGAGACTGGGTATCCCTCATATGGTAGTTCAGTACCCGCCAAAGGCTAAATCATCATAATGATTCCAAGAGTCTAATTAAGTGATTGAAATGTCCAAGCACAGTCCAATGACCAGTGAGGTCAGTTACATGTCCCTCCACAAGTCCCAAGGTTTGCCGGGAAACGCAGACGCAAATGTGCTTTTGGGGAAAAAGCATGCATGAAAAGACACAAAAAAACATAGTGTAACGCAGACTTGAGCTGGGTTCACACACTGCATATTTTAACTTTAACGCAGCACTACTATAAGGATGTGCCATTGCATTGGAATGCAGTGAAACACATTGACGCTAGTTGTCCCAGCCAAGTCAGTGCATTTCACTGTTTTCCATTCAGATGCTGCGCTTTTTACACATCCGCTTTTGGGATGAACAGCAGATTCGTAAAAAAAAAAAATGTACAAGTTAATTTTTGCGCTTTTCACCTGCATGTGT
Source organism: Allobates femoralis (assembly GCA_033576535.1). Lineage (NCBI taxonomy): Eukaryota > Metazoa > Chordata > Amphibia > Anura > Aromobatidae > Allobates > Allobates femoralis. The sequence goes on from JARQOC010000003.1 coordinate 377,544,251, forward strand.
ACTCCCCTCGCCACGCTCCCCCGAAGATCTCTCATCATCCTGAGACCGTAGGACCTGTGGAGGACCTTAAACAGCACCATGTGACCGAGCAGCGTCACCTGGTCACATAGTGCTGCAGGCATCTAGAGGCCGCGATTGCTGCGGCCTGTCAAGCCCCCGTCACACGGGGCGACATCGCCGCCCATTACAGAGGTGACGTGGGGGCGTGGCCTATCCCAGCGTCATCGCCCCTACGTCGCCTCATGTAAAGGGGCGATGTCGGTGGTGCCGGGCGGTCGCCTGGTTTCAGGCGACCGCCCGGCTCTGAAGCCAGGCGACCATCATGGGGCGATGTGCACACATCGCCCCATGTAACCGGCCGCCGGCGACCTGTCAGGCGATGGGAGCCATAGGCTCCCATTGTCCTGCATCGCCGCTGGGGTTTCCAGACACCCTGGAGGCGATGCCGCCTGACAGCTCGCCGGCGCGGGGCTGGAGGTGTCGCCCCTGTAAACGGGGGATGGCGACGCTGGCGGGGTGCAAAAAACGTGCACGCACCCACCAGTCGCCGCCGACATCCCCAGCCCCGTAGCCAGGTGTGACGGTGGCTTCAGGGATTACAGGAAATCACATTCAATCACCGAGGGAGCGCGGCGAGTAAGCAAAAGTGCAGGAAGAAAAGCACAGCGGTATTCACACACACAACTCAGCATTCTACGAGGATCCGTTCCAAAAATGGATCCTCACAAAACGCAGCAATTATGCTGTGTGTGAACTCAGCCTTAAGGCCCTTTCACATCAGCGGTAATTTGAAATCGCGGCAGATGCGCCTACCACAAGATGTAGTAACAGTAAGGAGCTGCACACTGATGTAGTATTGTCTTGAGCGGGGTGGGTAGCTCCAGGCCTCGAGGGATGTATACAGTCCAGGTTTTCTGTATATCCTTTAGCATTTGACAGTTGCTAATTCAATCTCCCGCACAGGTGATGATTCCAACTGTCAAATGCTAAGGATATCCAGAAAACCTGGACTGTGTGCGGCTCTCGAGGCCTGGAGCTGCCCAGCCCTGGTCTTGAGGGTACTACTTCTAGTTTGCAAATCTGCTCTTCAACTCTCCATACTTCTGCACACCTAGTAACATGTTCCTAGATAAAAAAGAGATATGTTTCCAGCACCCATAAGTCCCTTATAAGGCATGAAACATAGGTTTAAAACCACAATACTCCACAAGAAGAAATAGTAAGTGGCTGCCAGCTAATGACATATTACGTGTGCTGTGATCTTGAACCATGATCCCTTGAGTGCAGAATGTATAAACAGCTCTGACAGCATCACACATTGCTGGAATAGCAGAGTGGTGAGGCTCATCTCTGGACAGAGAAAAAGTTCAGACCAGGGCAGGGAGCACAAGAAACTTGCGTCATACAATCAGGAGGTGCTTACTGTAAAGACATGCCCTTAGCACAGGTATCAAGTGCTGCTAAAACTTCATGGGCCCGATTCATTATTTAAAGGGTCTGGGGGCTAGCTATTCCTTATGGAGAGGAATCTGCCTTCCGGCATAAGAGAACTGATAAGGAGATTTATAGCTGCAATGCTCCTCTGGGAAATATGCAAATTGTCACTTCAGTGAGGAAGTGAAATACCCTAAGGGTACCTTTACACGCCTCCACTGCGTGGTAGCAACTGCCTGGCAATGGGGATTTTTGTGCCTGTTACCTTGAAATTGCTACGAAATGGCGGCGTGTAAATTGGGAAAGTGATCGAGTTTCTCGCAGTTGCTTCGGGTACCTGTTGCTGAGCCTGTTCTAAAATCCAAGGCAACACAAAGGGATAATTGCCCTGGTATTGGCATGTAAACGGGGGACAGGGATGGAATCTGCGTTGCCTAGTGATTTCCCAGGTGCGTGCCACAGCCTCATGGATACCGCGCCCCATCAGCGATCATTGGTGGGGGCTACTGTGTTACGATTGGCTGTCCCTGCACAGGGCACCATATTTAAAGAGCTGTCCATTCACACTCCACAACTGGAATGGGTCATGTATTAGCCAGCCTTCCTGCGTAGGCTGGCCAATCATGACGCTATTGCGTTGTCCAATCAGCATATTAGCGTCACGGAATACACAACTCTGTCACGCCAATGTACTTGCGGCGCGAAAGATGTACGCCCATATTCCTTTGTGGATAGCGGCGTGTGAAGCGGCAACGGTATTCAACAGCAAGTTATCCGCAGGATCCGTAGGAACTTCCGGGGAACAACGATACCTTGAGTTGACAACGCAATGGCGGTGTGTACATGCGGTATCGGCAATCAGTAGCAACCGTTAAAAATGTGCGCGTGCACGTACGGTTGATACCGGTTGCCAGGGATAGTGGCGGCGTGTAAAGGATACCCTAATGCCACTCAATAAGGGTAGCAATCCTTTAAGGGATCCTGTCACCTCCAAAACGCCTCCTAAGCTATCAAAACATGTCCCTACAGCATCCCATCACTAATCTCACAAACCTTTTGTCTCCTAAAAGCATCCTGTGAAAGTGGAGAAAAACGTTTTAATACTCACTCATTAGGGATTATAAGTAGTAGGGGCCATATTCTTTAGTCACCGGGGGTGTTGTTTTGCAGCCTCGAGGATCCAGCCCTCTCTCTGTCTGTGCTGCTGTGAAACTGAAGGAAGGACTAATGATTTGCATTCTGTGAAAGACAGGGGAGGGGAGGGCAATGCCTGCACATCACAGCAGAACAAGAGACAGGGTGGATCCTGGAGCTGCAAAACAGCCCGCCTTGGTGACTAAAGAATATAGTCACTGCTAATTATAATCACTAATGAGTATTTAAAATGTTTTTATGCACTTTCAACAGGATGCTTTTAGGAGACAAAAGAAGTGTGAGATTAGTGATAGGATGGTGCAGGGACATGTTTTGCTAGCTTAGGAGGCGTTTTGGAGGTGACAGGATCCCTTTAAAGTCATAATTGACTCTTAACAAGCCTTTTAATATGACTTAGTGTAAGGCTATGTTTACACGTAGCATAATTGGGGCGTATTCCTGCATTTACGCTGCACTTTTGAGCACTTGCGTAAATGCAGTGATATTAAAAGCTGGATACGCCTTCTAGCAAAAGCTATGGCTATTGCCGTATCTAGAGAAAGGTGATCTGGCAGCTAAACAGACATACAAGACCAGTGTTAATCTCCCTCGATCTGGGGCTCACGCAAGATCTCACCCCGTGGGGTCAGAATGATCTCAAGAACAGTGAACAAAAATCCCAGAACCACATGGGGGGACCTAATGAATGACCTGCAGAGAGCTGTGACCAACATAACACAGGCCATCATCAGTAACACACTACGCGCCCAGGGACTCAGATCCTGCAGTGCCAGACATTGCTAGAGAGCATTTGGATGATCCAGAAGAGTATTGAGGAATGTCATATGGTCAGATGAAACCAAAGTAGAACTGTTTGGTAGAAGCACAACTCGTCGTGTTTGGAGGAGAAAGAATGCCCAGTTGCATCCAAAAACCACCATACCTAATGTGAAGCATGGGGGTGGAAACATCATGCTTTAGGGCTTTTTCACTGCCAAAGACCAGGACGACTGATCCATGTAAATGAAAGAATGAATTGGACCATGTATCACAAGATTTTGAGTGCAAACATCCTTTTATCAGCAAGGGCATTGAAGATGAAACGTTGCTGGGTCTTTCAGCAAGCACACCGCCAGGGTGTGAAGTAGTGGCTTCATAAGAAGAATTTTAAGGTCCTGGAGTGGCCTAGCCAGTCTCCATGTCAAAACCCTATAGAAAACCCTTGGAGGGAGTTTAACTCCTTCACCTCCCAGCCTATTTTGGCCTTACTGACCTTGCCTTTTTTTGCAATTCTGACCAGTGTCCCTATATGAGGTAATAACTCTGGAACGTTTCAACGGATCCTAGCGATTCTGAGATTGTTTATTCATGACATATTGGGCTTCATGTTAGTGGTTAATTTAGGTCAATTTTTGCATTCATTTGTGAAAAAATTGGAAATTTGGTGGAAAATTTTGCAATTTTCAAATTTTTATTCTGTTAAACCAGAAAGCCATGTGACACAAAATAGTTAATACACAACATTTCCCACATTTTCTTTGTTAGGAAGTTATAAGAGTTCAAATTTCATCAGCAATTTCTCATTTTTCCAGCAAAATTTACAAAACCCTTTTTCTAGTGACCACATCACATTTGAAGTCCCTTTGAGGGGCGTAGATGACAGAAAATACCCAAAAGTGACACCATTACAAAAATTACACCCCTTAAGCTACTCAAAACTACATTCAAGAAGATTATTAGCCCTTCAGGTGCTTCACAGGAACTAAAGCAAAGTGGAAGGAAAAAATGGACATTTTAATTTTTACCAACAAAAATGTTCTTTTAGCCCCAATTCTTTCATTTTCACATGAGCAACAGGATAAAACGCATCCTAAAATGTGTTGAGCAATTTCTCCTGAGTACACCGATACCTCATATGTGGTCATAAACCACAGTTTGGGCGCACAGCAGGGCTCAGAAGGGAAGGAGCGCAATTTGACTTTTTGAATGGAAAATTAGCTCCAATTGTTAGTGGACACCATGTCGCGTATGGAAAGCTCCTGTGTGCCTAAACATTGGAGCTCCCCAACAAGTGACCCCATTTTGGAAGCTAGATCCCCCAAGGAACTTATCTAGATGCAAAGTGAGAACTTAGAACCCCCAGGGGCTTCACAAATTGATACGGTTCCCAAGAAAGTGGGGGCCCTAATAAATAGGGCCAGCTTTAAGGAGAGTCAAACTGCACAAATTGTAACTAAGGTTTATTTTTGGGTGGGGTTTATATCTCAAGCATACTGGGTCTGGGGAAGATTATGGACAGTCACTGAATGTGAAGTGGGTGGGCATAGGGTGGTGTTGGACACTGAGGCCTTGCAGTGCCTGCTCTGGCTATGAGGTTAGATAAAAGCTGCCAAGTTTGGTAGAGTCACAGGTAAACAAAGTGGGTATAGGTAATGAAGTGAAATTGAGGAGAAACGAAACATGGAAACTTATAAAAATGTGTGTTGGGGTTTTTTTTAGAGGTAAAGTATATTTAAAAAGAAATTTTGGATTTTGGGGTCGGATAATCTCTTTAAATATACAAGTTGCTAAATTTTCACCTAAATTTCAATATTTCCACAAATAAAACACAAAATATATTGATCTAAATTTACTTCTAACAAAGCAAAAAAAATCTCAGTAACTGGAATATCATCAAGCATTCCAGAATTACCACCACAAAGTGACACAGACTTCCAAGTTATGGCTGTCATTAAGGTCAAAATTGCCTCACTTACATAGTAACATAGTAACATAGTTTTTAAGGTTGAAGGAAGACTTTAAGTCCATCTAGTTCAACCCATAACCTAACATGTTGATCCAGAGGAAGGCAAAAAAAAACCCATGTGGCAACACTAATCTCCACATTGGGGGAAAAAATTCCTTCCTGACTCCAGATATGGCAATCAGACTAATTCCCTGGATCAACGCCCTATCAAAGAATCTAGTATATATAACTGATAATATTTTAGTTTTCAAGAAAGGCATCCAGGCCCTTCTTAAATGTTAGTAGTGACTCACTCATTACAACATCATGTGGCAGAGAGTTCCATAGTCTCACTGCTCTTACAGTAAAGAATCCGCGTCTGTGATTATGATTAAACCTTCTTCCCTCCAGACGTAGAGGATGCCCCCTTGTCCCAGTCTCAGGCCTAAGAGTAAAGAGATCGTTAGAAAGGTCTCTGTACTGCCCCCTCATATATTTATACATTATTATAAGATCACCCCTAAGCCTTCGTTTTTCCAAGCTAAATAACCCCAAGTTTAATAACCTGTTTTGGTATTGCAGACCCCTTAGTCCTCTAATGACTTTTGTCGCTTTTCTCTGGACCTGCTCTAGTTCAGCTATGTCTTTCTTATACACCGGAGACCAGAATTGTACACAGTATTCTAAGTGTGGTCGCACTAGTGACTTGTATAGAGGTAAAATTATGTTCTCCTCATGAGCATCTATGCCTCTTTTAATGCATCCCATTATTTTATTTGCCTTTGCAGCAGCTGCCTGACACTGGCCACTAAATGTGAGTTTGTCATGTACCCATACACCCAGGTCTTTTTCAGTGACAGTTTTGCCCAGTGTTTTACAATTAAGCACATAATTATACCTTTTGTTTCCTCTGCCCAAGTGCATGACTTTACATTTATCCCCATTAAAGCGCATTTGCCATTTAGCAGCCCAAGCTTCTAGTTTACATAAATCCTCCTGTAATATAAAATTGTCCTCCTCTGTGTTGATTACCCTGCAGAGTTTAGTGTCATCTGTAAATATTGAGATTCTACTCTGGATGCCCCCTACAAGGTCATTAATAAATATATTAAATAGAAGCGGGCCCAACACTGACCCCTGTGGTACCCCACTGTTAACTGTGACCCATTCTGAGTGTGTTCCATTAATAACCACCCTTTGTTTCCTATCACTAAGCCAGTTCTTAACCCACTTACACATATTTTCCCCTATCCCCATGGCCCTCATTTTATGTATCAACCTTTTGTGTGGCACCGTATCAAAAGCTTTTGAAAAGTCCATATACACCACCTCCACTGCATTTCCTTGGTCCAGTCCAGAACTTACTTCTTCATAGAAGCTTATTAGATTAGTTTGACAGGAACGGTCCCTCGTAAAACCATGTTGATAATGGGTTACTAAGAGGTTGACATATTTTTTTTCTCGGCTTGAGGCAAAGTTCTGCTGCCACTTACTCGATTTGTGAATTCTGGAAGTACATTTTGCACACTGTGTCACCTGACTCTCCAAACGATTGAATAATTGAAAGCCGTTATCAAACAGTAAACTATTTAAATAGTGCTGGTCATGTCAAACTAAATTCTCATTAACTTCTCTCAACATTCTATTGAATACAGAAATGTACCCGAAGCCTAAAAAAGCCCTCTAAATAGAGTGTATCAAACCCAAAATGCGTATTAAAATTAGCTGTACATTAGTGATACAGCTCAGCCCTAACAGAAAACATACTAGAACTGGACATTTTGGTGTTTTACTGCCTGAATACATTTATTTCCGATGCTGAAGAGGAGGCTTCAGTGCATCACTTTGCCCCCACAATTTGCATTTTCGGGATTCTTTCCCCACCACCTTCTGATTGTACAAGCATGTACAATCGTGTGCTGTCAGAGTGCTGCCTGGATATGGCCATGTGCACACATGGTCAGTGCCGGCATACACATACATTGAGTTCAGATTGCTCATTTGTCCAAAACAATTGCTATGTCAGAGGGGTAAGGCTGGTCTCACACAGCCGTTATTTGGAAACCAGTGGAATGCAAGAAAAACCTGCATCCCTCCGTATTTCCCCACAATGATGCAACTGGATGCACCCGGACCGGTATGAATAAGCCACGATACCGGTGTGGCAGCATCCCTTTGTGCACCTTTTTCTGCAGAATTCGTTGGAGCCATAGGGGACATGTCATTTAGAACTACATTCTGGGCATGCGCCATTCAAAAACCTCAATTCGGTGTCCAGATCCAGTGGGATGTAGAGTCCGCCAGATCCGGGTTACTTAGAGACACATTTCAATTCAACCCGGATTGCCCCACATCTGTGTGTTCACAGTTGTTGACAGACACCAAAATCACAACATGTTGCGATTTTGGTCCTAGTTCAAAAACCGTGGACACCCGGATCAGAAGGAAACCGGAAGAACTGGATGCTCCCGCAAGTGCCTGTGGCCCCATCGAAAGTCAGTGGGCCGAAAATGGATGTGGGTGCATCCAGTTTAACCTACATCAGGCTGAATAATTTTATATAAAATATCTCGACCCCTTATCTCGGAAGGGGGTGGAGATATTTAATTGAAATTTGGCCAATATACTCTGGACCAAAAACTGCAGAGATGTCACGAAATTTCAGCCCTTTACGGCTTTTAGAAAAAAAGTTATTGCAATTTTAAAACGGAATACTTACAATTGTACCTACTCAGCCGGACGAAGGTTAAGCTGTTATCACACGGATTCCAAAGAACGGCTGTGTGAAACCAGCCTAAAACCGGTGAGGGAATCCCCAAAATGCAGATGATTGGGTGCAATAAAGGTCCTTCATTAGCACTGGAAAAAAATATTTTACAAGAACTTGTCCATAAAAATATACTGTGATCATACGATATTTATACGGGTCGATTTTGGGAGGGAGTAGGGTTAACCGGACTCCCTTTCATGAAGATGATTATGCTAACATTTTGCTATGAAAATAGGAATACAAACACAAGGAACATCAGCACACATTTACTTTTGTATGCAATGATTACTTACATAAAGCTGTTGATTAGCTTTTCTTAAAAGTAATTTTTATTATTCTATTCAATAAAATCTTTCATTTAATACAGGAAGTACGAGGTTGTTGAAATATATGACGCCTCCATTTTAAAGCTTAGTTTGTGAATGTTTTCTAAGTAAGATAGCAGGGTGTGGTTTTACGTGGGTGTGAGAGGTGGCATGATGGCTTTGCTTTGCAATTATGTTCAACACTTCATCAAAAGTTATGTCTGTCACAAAGAACTTCATTTTAGCAATAGCATTTGGTTAAAAGCATGCACATGCCCCACCTCCCCTAGCCGGTATAGAATCTGTTTAAGATTGGAGATACATTTCTATATATCCTACTACGAAGTTCTGACTCCTTTCTTACAGCCTTCAGGTCCAGACTGAAATCAGATTTGGAGCTACTAGACCCTCTCCTCCCAGTCTTCCAACTTTTAAAATTAGGAGAGTGATTATAACATCCTGCCACAATGCCAAATCCCAAAAACAAAAACCCTAAAGAAAGAGGTAATCCCACACCCCAGGACTCGGAGTCGATCTCCGAAAAAACCTCAAGACGCGACAGATCTAGATCCCCCAATGTATCCGAAAATGCTGATCAGTGGTCCAGTCCTCCAGACGAACATATTGACGAATCATCTACCCTAGAGACCTCCCAGAGTGCGAGAAAAAGGAAGGAGCATGACCTAACCACTACTTCCAGACCAACCTCCTCTAGTTCTGCTTTCTACCCAGACTATGAGAAATCCGACTCTCCACTAGCGAGCCCTTTAAGACGTCGCTTGAGAGCTGACTCTAATCCTGAACTGAGATATGATTCGGATAGGGACAAACCCCCAAATAAAGACTTCTTCCTTGGGATTTTCGACAAATTTAAATCCGATTTAGACAGGCGTTTTGACAAGCTAGAAAACGCTATATCGTCAATTCCTATAAGAACCGATAAAAATGAGGAAGAAATTAAATCCCTCTCAACTTCTAAAGACCAAAAATCCTTTAAAGACAATCTCAACGCCGTCAAAGCAAAAATCACGGACATGGAGGACAGGGATAGAAGATTAAATTTGAAGTTTCGAGGGGTGTCGGAAAATATTAAACCTGAACAAATTCATTCCCACATTAAAAAGATACTCAGATCAGCCCTTCCCGATCTAACAGATCTTGACCTGACAATTGTACGTGCTCATAGACTGGTCAAACCTACGCACTTAAAACCAGAGATCCCCAGAGACATCATAGTAAGATTTCACTTTTACCACACAAAAGAGCGCTTACTAAACTACATGAAATCCCACAAAACTCTTCCCAAACCATTTGACTCCCTAAAGATCCTCATTGACCTCTCTAGGGAGACTCTGGCACAGAGGAAGAACCTCTCTGAGATCACTGGGGCCCTTCGCAAGAAAAACATCCCCTACAGATGGGGCTTCAACCCCGCCAAGGTCCTTTTTACGTATCAAGATAAGACCATAGCAATTGATGATTCTAAGGAGGGAATGACAACCCTCAGACGACTCAACATCATTATCTCATGATCCCTTATTATCAAGACAGTTGACTGGCTCTACTGACCATAACAGTAGCTCCCCTAGGAGGTTTTTTTTCTTGTTTACTTGAACCCTCCGACTTAGGGGTATTCCCTTCTGAATACCCAAACCTGAGTTTTAGGCTTTCCCCTGCCTTTAAACTCGTTGACTTTCTTCAAGACACAACTCTAGCGAATATTCACTTTCACATTTAGTAATTTAACCAATATAGTTTCCCCTCCTGAATTTTCCTCCAACCCACTTTCAGAGAGATACCTTTTTTCTAGACCTTTTACAAGATGACATGTAACAAATCCTTTTATATTCCGAGACGCATACAAAATCAAATCCGGATATTTTATGTCCCTTAAATTCCTTTCTCTTAACGTCAACGGCCTTAATTCACCCCAACGCAGATACCATGTAGGGAAACTTATTAAAGAGTCCTATTCTGAGATTGCCTGCCTCCAAGAAACCAGAATATCGTCAATCAAACCCCCAAAATTCGAAAACAAATCCTTCCAAAAACATTACCTCTCCTCCAATATTAAGAAAAAGGCTGGAGTTGCCATCCCAATTAAAAACTCCGTTACCTTTGAGGAACTCTCGCTGATCCCTGATCCTGAGGGCAGATTTTTAATTCTTGTTTGCAAGCTCAACAATACCACCTTCACCATAGCTAATCTGTACCTCCCAAATAAAGGCCACATAACCGTCCTAAACAGAGTCTCGAAAATTATTAACAAGCACAAAAAAGGAGAACTAATCATATGCGGAGACTTTAACGTTGTCCCTGACCCTGTCCTTGACTCTTCCACAAAATCTCGCCACTTCACCAGACCTTTGAACCCTTGGCTTCTTCGTTCAGAATTATATGATGTCTTCAGATGTCACCATGCTAGCTCAATCGAATTTACCCACTTATTCGGGCAGATTCAACTCCTTTGCTAGGATTGATTTAGTTCTTACGAACATCTTCTCATTACACAAATTCAGAAAAATATCCATTGGCCCGCGAACTTGGTCTGACCATTCCCCCATTTTCTTTGAACTCTCATCCTCTCCTCACAACCAACCTGAGAAACTATGGAGGAATAATAGTTTCCTCTACACTCACCCCCAATTTAAGTCAGAAATCGAAGAAACTATCAGATTCTATTTTGCTGAAAATGACAGTGCCGACATCAGTATTTCTACTCTTTGGCTAGCTTTCAAAGCTGTCCTGAGAGGAAAGATGATCGAGCTTAACTCCCGTCTCAACAAACAAAAACATGAAACTACCCAGAGCTTATTAGAAAAAATTCAAAACTTAGAAATCCTGCAAATTAATACCCCCTCTGCTAATATTTCCGAAGATATATTCAAACTTAGAACTGAACTGAGATCCCTACTAACCTCAGATTATGATAAGATGATACAACGATCTAAATCAAAATTTTACTCATCAGACAACAAACCTACCAAATGTTTTGCATCAACAATAAAAACTCTTCGACTAAAAAACAGAATCTGCTAAATTAAAGATTCTTTGGGGATAGCAAATTCCATCCCAAAGATATTGTTAATGTCTTTGCCAAATATTATGACTCCCTGTATAACCTTAAAAAAGACCCAAATACTTAAATTCCTTCCCACGAAGATATCATGGATTTTTTAAACCCCCTCCAGTTACCTTCGCTTTCTGATTCGGAAATTGAGGACCTCAACACCCCTTACTCTCTTCCAGAAATTTCTTCCTTAATCACCTCACTCAAAAATGAAAAAGCCCCTGGCCCTGATGGCCTACAGAATGAACTGTACAAGTCATTCTCTTCACTTCTGTCCCCCTTCATCCTCAAATTGGCAAACTCGACTGCATCACTGGGATACCTTTCCCCAGAGATGTTAGAAGCAACAGTGGTGGTAATCCCTAAAGACAAAGGAGACTCTACTGACCCGAAAAACTACAGACCAATTTCCCTCCTCAATAGTGACACCAAAATTCTTGCTAAATTGATAGCCAATAGGCTCCAGAAATATATCGGCAAACTGGTCAATAGCGACCAGGTGGGATTTATCCCAAATAGAAATGCATCAGACGCCACTAGAAGATCCATAAACTTGCTTACTATGACTGAATCCTCGAGGACCCCGACTGCCTTCTTGGCCCTTGACGCCGAGAAGGCATTCGATAGGGTCAATTGGCAATACCTCTTCTCAACCCTTCACAAATTCGGTCTTCGAGGGAACATACTCAACTCAATTTCGGCAATGTATACAAACCCCACAGCTAAAATCTACTCAAATCAAGCTCTCTCCCAGAAAATAACACTCTCTAACGGTACCAGACAGGGTTGCCCCATGTCCCCCCTTCTCTTTGCTCTTTTTATAGAACCCTTAGCGGAAGCTATTAGAGCAAATGTAAATATAAGAGGAGTCCCCTGAAATCGCATCACCACAAAATTACACTCTTTGCAGACGATATATTACTCTCTATTACCAATCCATTAAAATCCTTACATCACCTATCCTACACCATCAATACTTTTTCAAACATCTCCCATTATAAAATAAACGCAAACAAATCTCAACTCTTAGATTACAATATTGAGAAATCCTTTCTCACTTATCTAAAGGAACAATTTCCATTTTCTTGGAAAAAAACTAGACTCTCGTATTTAGGGATCCAACTGACAAAACCCACTTCAGACCTAGTCGCGGTTAATATTTCCAACCTCCTCGACTCCTTGAGAACTGATTTTTCAAATCTCTCCAAACTCCAACTATCCTGGACGAGCAGAATTGTAGCGTTAAAGAGGAAGGTGCTCCCGAAATTTATATATGTGGTCCGAGCAATCCCCCTTCCCATCTCCAAAAACAGGCTGAATGAGATCCACTCCCAATTAAGAAAATTCATTTGGCAAAGTGGGAGACCCAGGATTTCCAGCACAATCCTTGAAAAACATAAGAGTAGAGGAGGAATGGGGATTCCGAACCTATATAGCTATTATCTTACATCTATACTAAAGTTGTCACAGAGCTGGCTGAAAGATTCAGTTTCAAATAACTCTGCCCCTTGGGTGACTATCGAAAAAGAATTAACTAACTCAAATAATCTCCTAGCTCTATTAGCTGCTCACTTGAGTAGATCAAAAACAATCGCTTCTCCACTCCCAACAGTTAGGGCAACGATCCTAGCGTGGAAAATACTACTTAAAAAAACTAGCCACCTACTTCCTTACTCGACACCCAAGAACATCCCTCTTGAGACGCTAGAAACACCTTATCCCAGGCCTAAACGTATCCTCCTGGTGTGATCGAGGGATCCGCCACACTTCTGACCTACTTTCTGATGGGAAGCTGGTTCAGTTTCAGTACTTGGAACAAAAATATAATCTAACGTTGCAAGATAGGACAGCTTGGAGACTGATCAAATCTTCCCAGATTGACCTGAACTCTGCCTTTTCATTCCCAAAACCTATATCCACCCTAATAGAAAACCCACTTAAATCCTTGACTTGGATGACTGGACAAATCTATCGATACCTGAATGATGACCACACCCTTCATAAACATCCTTACATCATAGCATGGGAAAAAGAGTTAGGTATTCACATAGATTTGTCCTCTACAATTGAAATTTCCTACGCGAATACCAATTGTGCTTCAGTCCAAGAATCCTACTTTAAAGTTTTGACGAGATGGTATTGGACTCCATCCAAACTAAACCACATCGACCCCCTTATCTCCCCGCTATGCTGGAGAGATTGTTCGCAAATCGGGACACTTTCTCATGTGTTTTGGAAGTGCCCAAAGATCCTTAGTTTCTGGCGAGGAGTTAACCCCTTCCCGACACGTGTCTCAGCGTATGAGACATGAAAACCAATTGCTTCCCGACCGATGTCTCAGATGCTGAGACATCTGGGGAACGCACTGCTGCAGCTCAAGTGAGGGTCTCACTGACCTGTCACTTGAGCTGCAGGGACATGGGGACTTGTGCTACACCCCAGGGGGGGTCACTTTGCCCCCCTGATGCTACAGCCTCAGTGATTGGCGGTTTAAAATTGAAACCGCCAATTACCGGGAATGTAGCATTATGCTGCCTCCCTGTGCTCCCCGCCTCTTCCCCTGTCCTCTGAAGCTTCCCTGCCCCTCCATTATCCCTCCCAGCCCTCCACTGCCTCTCCCCTGCTCCCTGCCGAGCGGTACCAGCGGCGGCGATCACCGGGGATCGTCGGTGCCGCCGCCTCTGCAACTACCGCCGCCTCTCTAGCCCCCGCCGCCGCCGCCGCTGCTCCAGCCCCTCCAGCCTCTGCCAACACTCCCCTGCCTCTTGCCCAGAGGTACCGGCGGCGGCGATCAACGGAGATGGTGCCGCCACCGCCTCTCCAGCCCCCGCCGCCACCGCTAACCCCTCCAGCCTCCCGTATCCCCTGCCCAGCGGTACCGGCGGCGGCGATCACCGGAGATAGGTGGTGCCGCCGCCGCCTCTCCAGCCCCCGCCTCCGCCTCTCCAGCTCACCAGGCCCCCGCCGCTCCAGCCGCTCCATACTCACCAGCCGCCTCCGCCGCCGCTCCAACCTCTGCTGCTCCAGGCGCCGCCGCTCACCTCCACTCTGGCGGTTCCCGGACTCCCAGCCACATACCTGATATCTTGACAGATCCCTTCACTGCAGCAGTGAAGGGATCTGACTGACCTGGTGCAGGGATCCATTATGTGATCCCTGTGCCAGGGCTAGGAGATCCCTTCACAGCTGTGAAGGGATCTGACAGACGTGGTGCAGGGATCCATTATGTGATCCCTGTGCCAGGGCTGTCAGATCCCTTCACAGCTGTGAAGGGATCCATTGTGTGCTCCCTGTGCCAGGGCTATGAGATCCCTTTGCTGCAGCCGTGAAGGGATCTGACAGTCCTGGCACAGGGATCCATTGAGTGATCCCTGTGCCAGGACTGTGAGATCCCTTCGCCGCACCCGTGAAGAGATCCAACAGTCCTGGTGCAGGGATCCATTGTGTGATCCCTGTGCCAGGGCTGTGAGATCCCTTTGCTGCAGCCATGAAGGGATCCGTTGTGTCATCCCTTCGCCGCAGCGGTGAATGGATCTGCCAGGCCTGGCGCAGAGATCCGTTGCGTGATCCCTATGCCAGGGCTGTGAGATCCCTTTGCCGCAGCTGTGAAGGGATCCAACAGTCCTGGTGCAGGGATCCGTTGTGTGATCCCTGTGCCAGAGCTGTGAGATCCCTTTGCCGCAGCCATAAAGGGATCCGACAGGCCTGGCGCAGGGATCCGTTGTGTGATCCCTTCGCCGCAGCGGTGAATGGATCTGCCAGGCCTGGCGCAGAGATCCGTTGCGTGATCCCTATGCCAGGGCTGTGAGATCCCTTTGCCGCAGCTGTGAAGGGATCCAACCGTCCTGGTGCAGGGATCCGTTGTGTGATCCCTGTGCCAGAGCTGTGAGATCCCTTTGCCGCAGCCATAAAGGGATCCGACAGGCCTGGCGCAGGGATCCGTTGTGTGATCCCTTCACAGCAGCCGTGAATGGATCTGCCAGGCCTGGCGCAGGGATCTGTTGTGTGATCCCTGTGCCAGGGCTGTGAGATCGCTTTCTGCAGCTCGATCCCACTGCATGGCGATCAAGCTGCAGAAAGCGATCTGACAGCACGGGCACAGTGATCCACATAGTGGAACACTGCACCCGGGCTGCCAGATCGCTGCTCTGCAGCCCGATCCGCCTGCATGGGGATCCAGCTGCAGAAAGCGATCTCGTAGTCCTGGCGCTGCACCCAGGCTGCCAGATCGCTGCTCTGCAGTCCGATCCTCCTGCATAGGGATCGAGCTGCAGAAAACAATCTCGCAGCCCCGGCGCTGCACCCGAGATGCCAGATCGCTGCTTTGCAGTCTGATCCTCATGCATGCGGATTGAACTGCAGAAAGCGATCTCGCTGCACCCGGGATGCCAGATCGCTGCTCTGCAGTCTGATCCTCATGCATGGGGATCGAGCTGCAGAAAGCGATCTCGCAGCCCTTGCGCTGCACCCAGGCTGCCAGATCGCTGCTCTGCAGTCCGATCCTCCTGCATGGGGATCGAGCTACAGAAAATGATCTCGCAGCCCCGGCGCTGCACCCGAGATGCCAGATCGCTGCTTTGCAGTCCTATCTGCCTGCATGCGGATTGAACTGCAGAAAGCGATCTCACAGCCCCGGTGTGGATCACTGCACCCAGGCTGTCAGATCGCTACTTTGCAGTCCGATCCGCCTGCATGACGATCGTGGGATGTTCGTTATGGACTACGTCGGAGGCGATTGAGCGTCGTGGGACCTTCGTTATGGACTACGTCGGATCTTTTTATAATAAAGATGGAGTCTGAATTTTGTTTGTGTTTTTTTCCCAAATAAAAATATTTTTCTCTGTGTGTATTTATTGACTACTTACCAGAGATTCCTAATGGCGGGTCTAACATTGGCCCAATATTATGAATCTCGGGCTTAGTGCCAGCTGCCAATAAAAAGCTGGCATTAACCCCTTTATTACCCAGTTTGCCACCGGCACCAGGGCAACTGGAAGAGCATGGGTACAGCGCCAGAAAATGGCGCTTCAATGAATGCGCCATTTTCTGGGGCGGCTGCAGGCTGCAATTCGCAGCATGGGGGGCCCAGAACGCTTGGGCCTTTCCATGCTGAGGATTCCAGCCCCCAGCTGCCTAGTTGTACCTGGCTGGGCCAAAAATATGGCGGAGCCCTATGTCATTTTTTTTCTAGAATTAGTTCTAGAAATAAAAAAAAAAAAAGGGCTTTGCTGTATTTTTGGTTGCAGCCAGGTACAACGAGGCAGCTGGGGGTTGCTGGCAGTCTGTAGCTGCCAAGTTGTACCTGGCTGGACCAAATATATGGCGGAGCCCCATGTCATTTTTTTTTCCTAGAATTAGTTCTAGAAATAAAAAAAAAGGCCTTCACTGTATTTTTGGTAGCCAGCCAGGTACAACTTGGCAGTTGGCTGACTCGAATCCTCAGCGTGGAGAGACCCAAATGTTGTGGGTCCCCCACGCTGCAAATTGCAACCCACAGCCACCCAAGAAAATAGCGCATTCATTAGAGGCGGCATTTTCTGGTGCTGTACCCCAACTCTTCCAGTTGCCCTTGTGCTGGTGGCACACAGGTTCTCCATATGAGACATGGTGTCCGCTAACAATTTCAATGGAAAATTAGCTCCAATTGTTAACGGAAACCATGTTGGGTATGGTGAGCCCCTCCCTGTGTGCCTGAACATTGGAGCTCCCCCACAAGTGACCCCATTTTGGAAACTAGACCCCCTAAGGAGCGTATCTAGATGCATAGTGAGCACTTTGAACCCCAAGATGCTTCACAATATCATCCATCAAAATGAAAAAGCACTTTTTTTTCCACAAAAAGTTTCTTTTTCATTTTTACGGATTAATTTGTGAAGCACCTGGGGGTTCAAAGTCCTCACTATGCATCTAGATACGTTCCTTTGGGGGTCTAGTTTCCAAAATCGAGTCACTTGTGGGGTAGCTCCAATGTGGAGACACACAGGGGCTCTCCATACGCAACATGGTGTCCACTAACAATTGGAATTATTAGCGGACACCATGTAGGATATGAAGAGCCCCTATGTGCCTAAACTTTGGAGCTCCCCCACAAGTGACCCCATTTTGGAAACTAAACCCCCAAAGGAACGTATCTAGAAGCATAGGGAGCACTTTGAACCCCCAGGTGCTTCACAAATTGATCCGTAAAAATGAAAATAGAAAATTTTTGTGGAAAACAAAAGTGCTTTTTCATTTTTATGGATGAATTTGTGAAGCATCTGGGGGTTCAAAGTGCTCCCTATGCTTCTAGATACGTTCCTTAGGGGGTCTAGTTTCCAAAATTGGGTCACTTGTGGGGGAGCTCCAATGTGGAGACACACAAGGACCCTCCAAACGCGACATGGGGTCCGCTAACAATTTGAATGGAAAATGAGCTCAAATTGTTAGCGGACACCATGTCGCATTTGGAGGGTCCTTGTGTGTCTCCACATTGGAGCTCCCCAACACGTGACCCCATTTTGGAAACTAGACCCCCAGAGGAACATATCTAGATGCATAGTGAGCACTTTGAACCCCTAGGTGCTTCACAAATTGATCCGTAAAAATGAAAATAGAAACTTTTTGTGGAAAAAAAAAGTGCTTTTTCATTTTTATGGATGAATTTGTGAAGCATCAGGGGGTTCAAAGTGCTCACTATGCATCTAGATACGTTCCTTTGGGGGTCTAGTTTCCAAAATTGGGTCACTTGTGGGGGAGCTCCAATGTGGAGACACACAATGACCCTCCAAATGCGACATGGGGTCCGCTAACAATTTGAGCTCATTTTCCATTCAAATTGTTAGCGGACACCATGTCGCATTTGGAGGGTCCTTGTGTGTCTCCACATTGGAGCTCCCCAACACGTGACCCCATTTTGGAAACTAGACCCCCAGAGGAACATATCTAGATGCATAGTGAGCACTTTGAACCACCAGGTGCTTCACAAATTGATCTGTAAAAATGAAAATAGAAATTTTTTGTGGAAAAAAAAGTGCTTTTTCATTTTTATGGATGAATTTGTGAAGCACCTAGGGGTTCAAAGTGCTCACTATGCATCTAGATACGTTCCTTTGGGGGTCTAGTTTCCAAAATTGGGTCACTTGTGGGGGAGCTCCAATGTGGAGACACACGGGGACCCTCCAAATGCGAAATGGTGTCCGCTAACAATTTGAGCTCATTTTCCATTCAAATTGTTAGCGGACACCATGTCGCGTTTTGAGGGTCCTTGTGTGTCTCCACATTGGAGCTCCCCACAAATGACCCCATTTTGGAAACTAGACCCCAAAAGGAACATATCTAGATGCATAGTGAGCACTTTGAACCCCCAGATGCTTCACAAATTTATCCATAAAAATGAAAAAGCACTTTTTCTTTCATAAAAAATTTCTTTTTGCCTACATTTTTTCAGTTTCACATGGGCAAAGGGATAAAATACATCCCAAAATCTAATGGGCAATTTCTCCTGAGTACATCGATACCTCATATGTGGTCATAAACCACTGTTTGGGCGCACGGCAGGGCTCAGAAGGGAAGGAGCGACATTTTACTTTTTGAACGGAAAATTGGCTCCAAAATTCAAATTGCGCTCCTTCCCTTCTGAGCCCTGCCGTGCGCCCAAACAGTGGTTTATGATCACATATGAGGTATCGGTGTACTCATAAGAAATTGCCCAACAATATTTAGTATCCATTTTATCCTGTTGCCCATGTGAAAATGAAAAAATTGAGGCTAAAAGAACATTTTTGTTACAAAAATTAAAATGTCTATTTTTTCCTTCAACTTTATTTTAGTTCCCGTGAAGCACCTGAAGGGGTTAATAATCTTCTTGAATATAGTTTTGAGTAGCTTGAGGGGTGCAGTTTTTGGAATGGTGTCACTTTTGGGTGTTTTCTGTCATGTACCCCCCTCAAAGGGACTTCAAATGTGATGTGGTCACTAAAAAATTGGTTTTGTAAATTTTGCTGGAAAAATTAGAAATTGCTGATGAACTTTGAACCCTTATAACGTCCTACCAAAATTTTTTTTTTCTTCCAAAATTGTGCTGATGTGAAGTAGACATGTGGGAAATGTGATTTGTTAACTATTTTGTGACACATAACTCTCTGGTTTAGCAGAATAAAAATTAAAAATTTGAAAATTGCTAAATTTTCAAAATTTTTGCCAAATTTTTGATTTTTTCACAAATAAACGCAAATATTATCGCCCTAAATTTAATACTAACATGAAGCCCAATATGTCACGAAAAAACAATCTCAGAATCGCTTGGATCCAATGAAGCGTTCCCGAGATATTACCTCATAAAGGGACACTGGTCAGAATTGCCAAAAATGCCTCGGTCTTTAGGGTCAAAATAGGCTCGGTCATGAAGGGGTTAATGACCTAATCTTCAATACCACCAACTTTAGACTTAATTCTCTCACCACAACTAGCCCTTATCTCTATTGGTATATCAAACATCCCCCATAATTTCAGATATATAATCTCTCAGATACTCCTTATCTCCAAAATACTTCTGGCTGCCAAATGGAAGACCACAGAAGTACCCACCATACCTGAACTCACTGATAGAATCTCGGCTCACTGTACCTTTGAATTTAACTATGCAGTTAGAAACAACACATATAACAAGTACCTCAAGAACTGGGAACCGTGGATCTCTACACAATCACTTACGTCAACGGCCTATCTAAATAGGCCGTTGACGTAATTCCTGACTCTAATCTTCATCTGATGTACCTAATATTTTACAGATGTATCTCGGAACACTCGTTTTTTTTATCCCATAATTGTTATGTTATCAAGTCCTAACCGTTATCTCTCTTCTTTTTTTTAAGTAGTATAACTGCTCACAACTAAATTTATAACCAAATCTTTGTTTGTCTAGATTTACTTAGATGTTTTATATTACCGTATATACTCGTGTATAAGCCGACCCGTGTATAAGCCGACCCCCCTACTTTTGCCCCAAAAATCTGGATAAACCTATTGACTCGTGTATAAGCCGAGGGTGGACCTCAGCACAGGTATACAGCCCCCAGCAGTGTGGTATACAGGCCCCCCCCCAGTGGTATACAGGCCTCCCCAGTGGTAGTATACAGCAGCCCCAGTGGTAGTATGTAGCATTCCTAGCAGCCCCAGTGGTAGTATACAGCAGCCCCAGTGGTAGTATATAGGAGCCCCAGCAGCCCCAGTGGTAGTATACAGCAGCCCCAGTGGTAGTATACAGCAGCCCCAGTGGTAGTATACAGCAGCCCCAGTGGTAGTATACAGCAGCAGCCCCAGTAGTATATACAGCCCCAGTGGTAGTATACAGGCAGCCCCAGTAGTATATACAGCCCCAGTGGTAGTATACAGGCAGCCCCAGTAGTATACAGGCAGCCCCAGTAGTATATACAGCCCCAGTGGTAGTATACAGGCAGCCCCAGTAGTATATACAGCCCCAGTGGTGTATACAGCCCCAGTGGTAGTATATTGCAGCCCCAGTGGTGTATACAGCCCCAGTGGTAGTATATTGCAGCCCCAGTGGTGTATACAGCCCCAGTGGTAGTATATTGCAGCCCCAGTGGTGTATACAGCCCCAGTGGTAGTATATTGCAGCCCCAGTGGTAGTATATTGCAGCCCCAGTGGTGTATACAGCCCCAGTGGTAGTATATTGCAGCCCCAGTGGTGTATACAGCCCCAGTGGTAGTATATTGCAGCCCCAGCGGTAGTATACAGCCCCAGTGGTGTATACAGCCCCAGTGGTAGTATATTGCAGCCCCAGTGGTGTATACAGCCCCAGTGGTAGTATATTGCAGCCCCAGCGGTAGTATACAGCAGCCCCCGTAATCCAGGGCCCCCCCAGCCTGACTCCGGTCACCTGTAAAGGAAACTATACTTATCACAGTGCCGCTGTCCGCGCCCGCTCGCACCCGCTCGCAGCTGCCGTCCGCGATCCTCCATCTTGCGTCTTCTTCCTGTTTCCTGTGCTCATCGCAGGGAATGACGTCATTGCCCGCGACGAGCACAGAAACAGGAAGAAGACGCAAGATGGAGGATCGCGGTCGGCAGCTGCGAGCGGGCGCGGACAGTGATAAGTATAGTTTCCTTTACAGGTGACCGGAGTCAGGCTGGGGGGGCCCTGGATTACGTGGGCTGCTGTATACCGATGTATACATCGGTATGTACCGATGTATACATCGGTATACAGCACTGACTCGCGTATAAGCCGAGGGGGGTACTTTTCAGCCCAATTTTTGGGCTGAAAAACTCGGCTTATACGCGAGTATATACGGTAAGTACCTATTAAGGTTAATACCATTGAATACCCCTATATTTACGTGTGTATGTCACCCTTCTGATTTTCCTGTATTTATGTCCCGCTGTTTTGTTAAAAAATCATCCAATAAAAATTTTTGAACAACAAAAGCATGCACATGCCGTAATAACTCAGGTTCTCCCCTGCACATGATTCTGAGTCACTGACTGGAATCACTGTTCTAAGGCTGCCTTCATATTTGCGTTTGTGTCTGCATGCGGGGAGAATGCAGGAGCAAACGCATGGCAAACGCAGCCCATACTAATGTGAACGCAGCGGAGATTCTCCGCATGCGTTCACATCAGTATGGTGCCCAGCCAGCCAATCAGCTGACTCAGCGGCGGCCGGGAGGCGGGGATCATCGGCAGAGATCTCCTCCTCCCGGCAACCGCCGAGATCACTGATTGGCCACCGAGAGTGATTTCAATGAGATCCGCAGTGTTCTACTGTGCTGTCATGGGGAGGACACTGCGGATCCATTGAGATTCATGCATTGTTTGTACGCTTGCTGATAAAACAAGCACCTGTGAAAGCACAAAAAATGTAACGTTGCGTCAGGAGGGCGCATAAATTATGCGCATCCGAACGCAACCGCAACAGAACGCAGCCACTATGCTTTCCCATGTTCAACATAGGAACACAGTGTGCATGTGTTTGGCTGCGTTGTTACACTGCGTTCCAAATGCTAATGTGAACCCAGCCTAAGAACACATCTTGATGTTAAAATTCAATGGGATTTCCCAGGCTTCTGATAATAACCCTTTCACTCTCGTGCGATTATTTTATCTCTTCCCTTTCCTCAAAGAGCCACAACACTTCTTTTTTTTTTAGTATTTTTTCATAAATATAGCTATGTGAGGGCTTGTTTTTTGCAGACAAGTAGCACTTTTGAATTACACCATTCATTCTGCCACATATTATACTGGAAAATGAGAAAAAAAATTTTTAAGTGCAGCGCAATAGCAAAAAAAAAAAAATGCACTTTCACAATCATTTTGTTTTCTTATATACCAAGTTCAATATATAATAAAAAAAAAAAAATTACCCATGATTATGATTCCCCAGGTCAGTACGAGTTCATGGATACCAAATGTGTATATACCTATACACACATTTTATAATATGCAAAACAGAAACACTGTACACGCACACATTGGTTTTGCAAGTGGCAAGAAGTGTCAAATCCCTCCGGTCTTGCGATAAAAAGGCAGGACCTGAATGGAGCAAATCTCCTGGCAGAGACTCTAGAGATCCTTGAAACCAGTGCCGGTTTTGCTGTGTTCAGGACTGCTGGAAAATCGCCCTGTGGGCACATACCCTTAGCGTTCTCATCTTTCGGGATCTGCGACTGTGTGACTGCTTGTGTTTTGCGTCTTGAGCTGACAGTTTTAGAAATACCATCTTTGGGTGTTTTGACAAAATAACTTAATTCTGGCGTTTTTGTTTCCGTTACACAGCTTAGGCTGGGTTCACATTTGCGTTCGGAATGCAGCGTAACTGTACACAGCCAAACACATGCGCACTGCGTTCCTATGTTTAACATGAGAACGCATAGTATCTGAATATGGCTGCATTTGCGTTCGGATGCATTTTTTAAAAGCACCCTTCAAAAGCAACATGATACATTTTTTGTGCGTTCGCTTGTTTTATCAGCAAGTGTCCGCAAGCACACAAAGACTGCATGGAGCTCAATGGATCCGCAGTGTCCGTCACATGACAGCACAGGAGAACGCTGCAAAACACATTGAAAAGGGGGGTAAATTTGAACGTTTTTTTTTTCACTTTTAGCTATTACTAGTTCTAAGGGGACTTTAAGAGTCACCAGCTGATCGCTTGTGCTGATGCACAGCTCTGCACAGCATAAATAATCATCTCCTGTGAACGCCACCACTCAGCCAACATTCACAGGAAGTCAGTCAAGACAGCAACAGGGATCATCAGCTGATCCCCTAGCTGTCATGACAAAACATCGATGCCTCAATCACTACACAGGCCGTGGATGGGAGCGGAGAATGTCATGCTACCAGCCAACGAATGTTAGATTTAGCTGTCAGAGTTTGACAATGCAATCTATCTGCAACCCCTGGCAAAATTTATGGAATCACCTGGCTCGGAGGATGTTCATTCAGTTGTTTAATTTTGTAGAAAAAAAGCAGATCACAGACATGGCACAAAACTAAAGTCATTTCAAATGGCAACTCTCTGCCTTGAAGAAACAGTAAAAGAAATCTGGACAAAAAAAATACGCTAGCCAGTAACAGTTACTTTTGTAGACAAAGCAGGGGAAAAAAATTATGGAATCACTCAATTCTGAGGGAAAAATTATGGAATCATGAAAACACAAAACAACCCACTCAAATACATTACTAGTATTTTGATGCACCACCTCTGGTTTTTATAGCAGCTTGTAGTCCTCTGAGGCATGGACTTAATCAGTGACAAACCATACTCCTCATCACTCTGGCTCCAACTTTCTCTGAT
Organism: Allobates femoralis; assembly: GCA_033576535.1. Lineage (NCBI taxonomy): Eukaryota > Metazoa > Chordata > Amphibia > Anura > Aromobatidae > Allobates > Allobates femoralis. The sequence goes on from JARQOC010000003.1 coordinate 377,568,486, forward strand.
TGCTGTTGCCAGATCAGACTTTGAGGTTGGAGCTTGTCATGGACCATTTTCTTCAACTTCACCAAAGATTTTCAATTGGATTGATATTCAGACTTTTGCAGGCCATGACATTGACCTATGTGTCTTCTTTTAAGGAATGTTTTCACAGTTTTTGCTCTATGGCAGGATGCATTATCATCTTGATAAATGATTTCATCATCCCCAAACATCCTTTCAACTGATGGAATAAGAAAAGTGTTCAAAAATATATGTAAACTTGGGCATTTTTAGAAGATGTAATGACAGCCTCTCCCAAGTGCTTTACCTGATATTTCAGCACCATATCATCAAAGACAATGGAAATTTGCATGTTCTATTCAGGCAATCATCTTTATAAATCTCATTGGAGTGCACAAAACAAACGTTCCCACATCATCACCTTGCCCAACGCAGATTTGCGATTCATCACTGAATAGGACTTTCATCCAGTCATCCACAGTCCACGATTGCTTTTCCTTAGCCCATTGTAACCTTGTTTTTTTTTCTGTTTAGGTGGTAATGATGGCGTTTGTTTAGCTTTTCTGTATGTAAATCCCATTTCCTTGGGATGGTTTCTTTTAAATTCGGTCACAGACATTGACTTGTTTCCTCCCATTCGTGCCTCATTTGTTTTGATGTGCATTTCCTGTTTTGCAGACATATTGCTTTAAGTTTCCGGTCTTGACGCTTTGATGTCTTCCTTGGTCTACCAGTATGTTCCCCTTTAACAACCTTCCCATGTTGTATGTATTTGAACGAGATTTTTGACACAGCTGACTGAACAACCAACATCTTTGGCAACATTGCGTGTTGATTTACCCTCTTTTAAGAGACTGATAATCCTCTCCGTTTCAATTGACATCTCTTGTGTTGGAGCCGTGGATTCATGTCAGTTCCCCTTGGTGCAACAGCTCTCCAAAGTGTGATCATTCCTTTTTAGATGCAGATCTTATTTGATGCAGGTGTTAGTTTTGGCAATTCAAATTTACAGGGTGTTTTCATAATTTTTACCTCAGAATTGAGTGATTCCATAATTTTTCCCCCTGTTTGGTCTACAAAAGTAACCGTTAGGCTGCCTTCACATCACGATTTTGGAGCATCCATGTGTATCCGTTTCAAAACGGATACACACGGATCCGATTTTACCTCCCATGTATTCCTATGGGCAACGGATGTGTCCCTATTGGCATCCGATTATAGCACCATCCGTTGCTGTCCTATTTAGTCACTGAGCCAAAACCGTAGCCTGCTGCGATTTTGGTGGCCGTGACTAAAATCGGACACCACGGATCCGTGATGGTCCGTAGGAAGTTACAATGGGAGCCTATGGACATCGGATCCGTGACTACATCGGATCCGATGTCGGCTCCGTGGTTATGTACTGAGCATGCTCAGAAGCAGGGCTCAGTACATAACCCTGTCTCTCCCTGTTCTCCCTGCATCTCCTTCCTCCATGTCCTCTATCCTGTTCTCTACACTCCAGTATGTAAAAAATAATAAATCTCCTCTTGGAGTATACTTCACCTTTCCAGCGCCTCCGAGAATGCGACAGTCTCCATCTGGGTGCAGGACCTCTTGTGACGTCACCATCAGTTGATCAGCTCTGTGACATAATAACAGGTCCTACAGCCAGATGGAGACGGTCGCATCCCTGGAGGTGCCGGAAAGGTGAAATATACTCCGGACTCCGGAAGGAGATTTTTAACATACCGGAGGAAAGAGGAGGGTAGAGGACTGGGGAGAGGAGAGGGGGGACAGGCTAGAGGAGAGGGGGAGAGGAGATGGAGGAGGGAGAGACAGAGAGAACAGGGAGAGACAGGTAAGATGCAGGGAGAACAGGGAGAGAGAGGGACCACAGGATCCACACGGATCCTGCATAGATTCAGATACGGATGGCTATTTGCCATCCGAATGCAGGGATCCGTGTGGATCTGAGGCTGTCCGGGGAATCCTGCAAAAACAAGGATCCCCACGGACAACCCAAAATCATGATGTGAAGTTAGCCTTACTGGCTAGCACATTTTTTTTTTCCAAGATTTCTTTGATGGTACCTTTACACGCCGCCACAGGAAGGTAGAAACCGCCAGGCATCAGACACAATTGTGCCTTTTGCCTTGAAAAGACCGCGAAGTGGCGGCGTGTAATTCAGGAAGTTCCTTCCTGTGTCTTTGGATACCTGTGTTTCAGCCGTGCTCAAAAACAAGCAGGCATAATCCCTATGTTGGCGGCGTGTAATCGGGGCACAGGCAAGGTTTTTGCTTGGCCTAGGGAAAACCCAGGGGCGTTTCACAGCGTCATGGTTACCACGCCCCATCAGCTATCATTGGTGGGGGCTACTGTGTAACCATTGGCTGTCCCTGCACAGGGCGCCGTATTTAACGACCTGACCAGTCACACTACACATTTGCAATAGCGTCATGTATTAGCCAGCCTTCCTGCGCCAGCTGGCCAATCATGAGGTTGTTGCATTGTCCAATCACCGTACGAGCGTCACGTAATATACAGTTAGGGCCAGAAATATTTGGACAGTGACACAATTTTCGCGAGTTGGGCTCTGCATGCCACCACATTGGATTTGAAATGAAACCTCTACAACAGAATTCAAGTGCAGATTGTAACGTTTCATTTGAAGGGTTGAACAAAAATATCTGATAGAAAATGTAGGAATTGTACACATTTCTTTACAAACACTCCACATTTTAGGAGGTCAAAAATAATTGGACAAATAAACATAACCCAAACAAAATATTTTTATTTTCAATATTTTGTTGCGAATCCTTTGGAGGCAATCACTGCCTTAAGTCTGGAACCCATGGACATCACCAAACGCTGGGTTTCCTCCTTCTTAATGCTTTGCCAGGCCTTTACAGCCGCAGCCTTCAGGTCTTGCTTGTTTGTGGGTCTTTCCGTCTTAAGTCTGGATTTGAGCAAGTGAAATGCATGCTCAATTGGGTTAAGATCTGGTGATTGACTTGGCCATTGCAGAATGTTCCACTTTTTTGCACTCATGAACTCCTGGGTAGCTTTGGCTGTATGCTTAGGGTCATTGTCCATCTGTACTATGAAGCGCCGTCCAATCAACTTTGCAGCATTTGGCTGAATCTGGGCTGAAAGTATATCCCGGTACACTTCAGAATTCATCCGGCTACTCTTGTCTGTTGTTATGTCATCAATAAACACAAGTGACCCAGTGCCATTGAAAACCATGCATGCCCACGCCATCACGTTGCCTCCACCATGTTTTACAGAGGATGTGGTGTGCCTTGGATCATGTGCGTTCCCTTTCTTCTCCAAACTTTTTTCTTCCCATCATTCTGGTACAGGTTGATCTTTGTCTCATCTGTCCATAGAATACTTTTCCAGAACTGAGCTGGCTTCTTGAGGTGTTTTTCAGCAAATTTAACTCTGGCCTGTCTATTTTTGGAATGGATGAATGGTTTGCATCTAGATGTGAACCCTTTGTATTTACTGTCATGGAGTCTTCTCTTTACTGTTGACTTAGAGACAGATACACCTACTTCACTGAGAGTGTTCTGGACTTCAGTTGATGTTGTGAACGGGTTCTTCTTCACCAAATAAAGTATGCGGCGATCATCCACCACTGTTGTCATCCGTGGACGCCCAGGCCTTTTACAGTTCCCAAGCTCACCAGTCAATTCCTTTTTTCTCAGAATGTACCCAACTGTTGATTTTGCTACTCCAAGCATGTCTGCTATCTCTCTGATGGATTTTTTCTTTTTTTTCAGCCTCAGGATGTTCTGCTTCACCTCAATTGAGAGTTCCTTTGACCGCATGTTGTCTGGTCACAGCAACAGCTTCCAAATGCAAAACCACACACCTGGAATCCACCCCTGACCTTTTAACTACTTCATTGATTACAGGTTAACGAGGGAGACGCCTTCAGAGTTAATTGCAGCCCTTAGAGTTCATTGTCCAATTACTTTTGGTCCCTTGAAAAAGAGGAGGCTATGCATTACAGAGCTATGATTCCTAAACCCTTTCTCCGATTTGGATGTGGAAACTCTCATATTGCAGCTGGGAGTGTGCACTTTCAGCCCATATTATATATATAATTGTATTTCTGAACATGTTTTTGTAAACAGCTGAAATAACAAAACTTGTGTCACTGTCCAAATATTTCTGGCCCTAACTGTACAACTCTGTCACGCCTATGTAGTTACGGCGCACAATATGTACGCCCATATTCCCTTGTGGTGGCGGCGTGTAAATCAGGGAAGGTATTCCATAGAAGGTAACCCGCGGCACCCGTCAGCACTTCCAGGGAACGAAAATACCTTCTGTGGAGCACCTTATAGCGGCATGTATATTTGACATCAGGAACTGTTGGCAACCGTTGCAAACGCAAACCGCGCGTGCACGTGCGGTGCCTGCCTGTTGCTGCCCTCTGTGGCGGCGTGTAAAGGTACCATTAGGGTATTTGTACACGGCAATAAAATGGAACAATGTGTCCATGATTTCACTGCAACCAGTAAGTTGCAAGTGAAATTGAATGCAATGTTGCGACGTGTAAAGGTACCCTCAGTGTTTTTTCAAGGCCATTCAAGTTGTCATTTGAAATGACTTTAGTTTTGTGCCATGTGTGTGATCTGCTTTTTTTCTACAAAATTAAACAACTGAATGGACATCCTCCAAGCCAGGTGATTCCATAATTTTTGCCAGGGGTTGTAGTTAACAGCAGTGGGTATTTGGAGGCACATGTCAGCTTATTATACAGTCTCATGTGCTTAACCTGCATCAAAGCAGGGAGCATGACCTATAAATACATATACATCATAGGTGATGAAGGGGTTAATTACCAACCCTTAGAAAAGGTCATCGATATCAGATGAGCAGATGAGAGGGGGAGTGACACTCATCACCCCCACAAATACAGCTCCATACTGCATACTGAACGTTCAAATAAAATCTGAGCTGCAGGACCAAAGAATGACCACTAAATAGTGTACTGGTATGGAACAGCATTGTTTGATCGAGCGATACAGGAGCATGAAAATGCTCATCATAGGGGTGCCGGGCCCCAACAACCTGATATTGATGACACATCCCAAGATTGGATAAGAACATTGTAATTGTAAAAAGAATTTTTGTTTCTTTCCCCTCCATCAATCTTTACATTTATCTTAACACATTGCAGATAACACTTTGTCGTGTTCACATTTCCCTTTAACCACATTTACAATATGTATTTCTATTTGTACATATATAATTAAAAGTTAAGTTAAGAAACTATTCCAATTGGAACGGTCAGTGAATTGATTCCCCTGTAAAAGGTTGTTCCAACAGAATGATATTGATGACCTATCCATTAAAGGGATCCTGTCACCCTTAAAACACCTCTAAACCTATTAAAAGCTGTCCCTAGAGCATATTAACACTTTCCCTACACTCCTTTTACCTCCTAAATGCACATAGTCAAAGTGAATAAAAACGTTATTATAGTACCTCATTACTGATGATAATGAGTGACTATGCTATTCATAGTCACTCATCCAGGCTGCCCCTCTTCTTCATATCACGCCTGAATAGGCGTGATCTACATCACAGATTCAAATTGCCGCCTCCCTGCGCTCCTCCTAGCTCTCCCATTGCGTCCGGGCTTCAGTGTGGGCTGTATGACGCGATCCGCGTCATTCCCGGGGCCGGGTGACGTATTTACAGCCGCGCCGCGCTGTCAGCTTCAAAATGCATGGGCATGCGCAGTGCGCATTTTGAAGCTGACAGCGCGGCGCGGCTGTAAATACGTGACCCGGCGCCGGGAATGACGCGGATCACGTCATACAGCCCGACACTGAAGCCCGGACGCAATGGGAGAGCGGGGAGGCGCGCAGGGAGGCGGCAATTTGAATCTCTGATGTAGATCACGCCTATTCAGGCGTGATATGAAGAAGAAGGGCAGCCTGGATGAGTGACTATGAATAGCATAGTCACTCATTATCATCAGTAATGAGGTACTATAATAACGTTTTTATTCACTTTGACTATGTGCATTTAGGAGGTAAAAGGAGTGTAGGGAAAGTGTTAATATGCTCTAGGGACAGCTTTTAATAGGTTTAGAGGTGTTTTGGGGGTGACAGGATCCCTTTAAATAGCTGACCTGGAGTACTTAGCTGCAGGCACTGAACAGTGGAGAAGGTTGTGTTATTCAGCTCTGCAACTACTTGGATCCAGCCACTGGCTAGGCTGACAACAGCTAATTGGTGGGGATAGTGGGACTTGTACCCTTTAAAGTTCTAACATGGATGATAAATTATCTTAAAGACAGTCCATTACAGTAGCTCAGTAGCCCATCAAAATGGTATTGAAAATGGTTCCCCTGTAATCATTAAAGGGATTGTCTTGTGAGGACACCCTCTGTCCATAAACTCTATTGAAGTCTATAAACCTCTAAGGGTACCTTTACACGCCACTAACGCGGTGCTAAATATTGACGGTGACATGTCGCCCTGGAACCATTGCTGCCAAATTGCCTCCCAATTGCGGTGTGTAATTTGTGAATTTGGCGGCGATATGTCGCCTCGCTCCAGTCGCCTGATTTCAGAGCATGCACTGAAATCAGGCGACCGGAGCGAGGAGACACATCGCCGCCAAATTCCCAAATTACACACCGCAATTGGGAGGCAATTTGGCGGCGATAGATACTTCCAGGGCGACATATCGCCGTCAATATTTCTCACCACGGTTGCGGCGTGTAAAGGAACTCTAAGAGATATTCCCCTTTTCAAACCAAATCTGAGAGCAGCTATGTGAAGTTCCTCCTGTTCTCACAGACAAAAGCCATCTTTGTATTGGTCCAAAGTAATGTTTCTAAGGCAAGAACCTCCATAACGCTACAGTTGATGGAAAACACATTAGTTTTTTTTCCCTATCCTATTCATACAGAATGCAACAAACAAAAAAAAAAAAAAAAAGTTACGCAGCAGAGCTGCCAGAGCCACAACACAGGGTAGATTTACAGCTGGATTGAGCCAATGCTCAGCTCTGCTGTAGAGTATTAGTTATAGTCACACAGCTCTGCAATGAATCCGGAGAGCAGCCATCACGTATCACACAGGTAACATCTCCTTTCATATAAAATAATCTCTGGAGGCAGATTGTCATGCAGATCAGTGTCTGGCCCACAGTCTGGAACAGCTCATTTACATATAAGAAAAATGGGCATACATGTAGAATCGACAGCCGGAAGTCTGTGGGCTTGACCAGGTTAGGTCGTAGATGTGGTTTAGGGTCTGTGGGCACGGAACTGAGTTTCCCGAAGGAATAAATATTAATTTTTAAGTCCACATGGTTGTGGAGTTGCTTAGGATAGAAGTAGGGGTCTGGGAATAAGACCCATTATAAGCAACTCCACGACCACATGAACTTAAAAATTAACGGTTATTACTTCGGGAAACAGCGAGACGCCCACAGATCACACCTACCACCAAAGCTGCTCACACCCCACTAACTTCCGGCCATATATTCTACATGTATGCGTGCACGCCCTGAGGAAGAGGTTGCGTTTTCTGATAACTTTGAAACGTACGTAGGCGGTGGACATCAAACGGGGATACAGTGGCAGCCGGTGGACCAGTGTGATTCAGCACAAGATTTTGTACCAGGTATTGTTTAAGATAAACTCTGATCCTATTTGTTATATGGTTAAAAGCAGCTGGGCTGCTAAAAACACATAGGGGATATTAAATCCTGGGATTATTTAGGAGGTTCTTAAAGGGATGCAGAAGTGATGATGGTATATATATTCACACGCAAATATTGTATGGTTCCCTGTGGAATGTAATGCCAACCCTGTAACACGTGCATATAAGGGACTGGGTGCCCTTTTACATGTTTATGTATTGATATTGAAAATATTTTAATGTATATTCTATTTTAACTAATAAAGTGATTCATTTTTTGCCAAAAAAGATAGTTGTGTGCGATTTCACTTGAAAGGCATCAGTGTGTTCTGGTTGGGGCACATCGATATTTTGTAAGGTAAAAACTTTTTCATCCTTACTGCTATTTCAAACAGAGCTTCTTTTCCTTTACTTAGCTGTTGATCATCTAGAAGATTCCGATGCATTGGTCTACATAAACAGCTGCCAAAAGAATGTTATTTTGTAATAGTAGCTCCTCTCTTCGTTTCATTGATGTAGCAATGCCACTTGCAATTAACCCTCCTCTTTGGGACAGGCGAAACATCAGGTTCTTCCACTCCTTTAAGAGAATACCTGGAGTTAAGTCCTCTGCTTGTAATTTTTTAGTCACTGTAAATGGGTGCTCTAGCAATTTTTCCAGCTCAGTCACCTGATTCCACTGACTTTCATTTAGCGTCAGTTGAGCGTTAGCCATGGCTACAAGAAAGGTTTTCAGTTCAACCAAGCGCTAAATCATTAAGTAAGTACTGCCCCATCGTGTCGCTTGATCAATAATTGCCCCTTTTCCAGTACGTCTCTTCAAAATTGAGTCAACTTTAGGGGTTCTGGCAACAGTAGCCAATTTTCTCACCTTGCCAATCAGTGCAGCAGCATGTCCTTCTTGCAGACTGTCTCTTAAGGTGCTGTCACACATAACGATCGCTCCAACGATCCCGACAGCGATAACGACCTGCCGGGATCGCTGGAGCGTCGTTACCTGATCGCTGGGGAGCTGTCAAACAGGCAGATCTCCCCAGCGATCAGGCCATAGGAGCCACCTCCCACATCGCTCCCTGCTTAGCACTGCCTTATAGGCAGCGCTAAGCAGGGAGAACGCTGGTAACTATGATAAACAGCGCGGTATCCAGGCAGCGCGCGCTGCCAGGATACCCGCTGTTTATCATAGTTACCAGCGTTCTCCCTGCTTACAGGCAGTTCTAAGCAGGGAGGACGCTGGTAACCATGGTAAATGCCGGATATCTAGGCAGCGCGTGCTGCCTGGATACCCGGTGTTTACCATAGTAACCAGCCCTGTGAGGTCGCTGATCGCTGGTTTCTTGCGGTCACACGCAGCGATGCGTGCTGACCAGCGGGAAACCAACGATCTAAAAATGACCCACAGCACTTTGCAGCGATCAGTGACCTCACAGCAGGGGCCTGATCGCTGCAAAGTGTCACACAGAACGACATCGCTGGAGAGATCGTTGTAACGTCACAGTTACAACGATCTCTCTAACGATATCGTTATGTGTGACTGGGGCTTTATAGCCAGCTGTAGCGTATGCACAGCACAGCGCATGTGATGAATGAAAGAACGTATTGACACAGTTTCAACAAGATTATCTAAACTATCATGTTGCTGCTCATCTGAAGCAACTTCAGTTTGCTCCTCAGTTACAGTACTGTGTTCCTCTATTTCAAACATTTCTGTGTCTGTGGACCCAGAATGTTCTTCTAGCTGCTGGTCACCATCATTACTCTCATTCATTAGCTTAATAGTACTTATCATATCTGAAGCAGCGTCAGTTACGACAGAACTTGCTCTTGTTTAAGTTCATAGTCTTGCAGAACCTTTTCTACCAAGACCTGGAGAAACTCACTGGTGTGATGAGCTTTGGTGTCTTTTACTGCCAATGTCTTGGTAACTATTTCATTTTTGTCACAAACAAATCAGACATTGATGGCAAAATAGTTCACTCTGTGACGTGTGCAGGCATCCATTTTAAGAAACAGAAAGCGTCCCTTGAGATTTTTTTTATGTTCTTCCTTTTGTTTAAAAGCTTCTTCGATAACTAATTTTCTGATACTCTCTCCAGAGAAACACCAAGCTTGCGGGCCATTTCCCCATTCAGACACATAAAAGCTGGTCGTGAAAATAATGAAATCGGCACACTATCCTTTACAACTAGCTCTATGATCTGTTTTTTAAATGTATCTACTGTCATTGTCACCGTAACTTTGTCACTGACAAAATATCTTGCAACTGATGGCTGCAAAGTTCTCTGCTCCTTTGTTTGGCTGGCTGGGCACTGGTTCATTGGTTTGGATGCAGTCTTTCTCATCCACTGCTTTCAGTACTTCTGGATGAAAGCGCTGTAAATGTCTCTTTAGATTAGAAGCTCTGGTAGGAGCATTTTTATCTTTGCCTGAATATGCACTCATCTTGGCTTCAAAGAATTTGTTTTCGTCTGGATCATTTGTCATACACTGACTGACAATGTTTTCGATCTTGAGTGATGGTGAAATGTTCAAATACAGCTGATTTAATGTGACGCTTCTTTGACAATCTCAGCTTTTTAATTCTGCTTTCACAATCCAAATAACAATTGTTTTTCCTAAAAACAATTGTACTAAATTATTGCCAGGTCGAACAACTGATATAGTGGTCAGTAAGGCTGGCTTCACATTAGCGTTTGTGTCTGCATGCTGATGGCATGCAGACACAAACGCTGTCAGAAGCAGGGACACTTTGATGTGTCCGCAGCGGATAATGTCCGCCTGCGGACACATCACTATGGAGCCCGGCAGCCAATCGGCGCTGTCCGGGGGCGGGCCGGAGGCGGAGATCAGCGCCGGAGATCTCCGCCCCCCGGCCGCCGGTAAGCTCCGGGACTGTCGGCGGGGAGAACAGCTGATCTGAGAGCTGTTTGAATCTTCCCGCGCCGACACTGTGAGGAGATGTCGGCGCGGGAAGATTCAAACAGCTTTCAGATCAGCTGTTCTCCCCGCCGACATCGCTATGAGATTACAGGCGGCGGGGAGGAGGAGGACAGCAGAGGGTCAGCTGATCTCCCGGTGGCCGTCGGTGAGCTCCTGTGACATCACCGGCGGCCACCGGGAGATTTTTCAATGGGTCCGCAGCGTTCTCCTGCTGTGTCATGCAGAGGACACTGCGGACCCATTGAAGACAATGCTTTTTTTGTACGCTTGGGGACGCTTGCTGATTGTCCAAGCTCCCCAAACGCACAAAAAAACCCAACATGCTGCGTCCCGGGTGCGGATGCTGGACACCGGAAGCAGCAGATATCGTCCGCATCCGCACCCGAACGCAGCAAACGCAGGCACCATGCGTTCCTATGTTAAACATAGGAACGCAGTGCGCATGCGTTTAACTGCGTATGGGAACGCAGCAAAACGCTGCCTTCCCATACGCAAATGTGAAGCCAGCCTAATACTGTTATTATTCCTCATGTACTCACAGTTAACTGATGCAAAGTTTGTTAAAAGGATAATACTTCTTACAGTCTTCCTCTTCTGAGTAGCAGGCAGCTGTGAGATGCTTGGAAGACGCACGCCTAGTATGATCTAGCCTAGAGGAGGAGCTTTACTACTAAGAATTTTCAACACATTTTCACTTTCAGTTTCATACATTGTAAGTAGGGGGAGTTGGGGCAGCATGAGGTTAACCAAGTATAAGATTAATAAGGGCAGTGGAGAACAGTGACACACAAGAAGTAAGAAATGTCTCTATCTCCAGCAGAACTGCTTATCACTGTTGTTCATAGTTTGATAGAACATATATATTTGAGTAACAATTATAAAATTTATATGAAAGTTCAATTATGAAATATTAATACATTTTTTGTTAAAGCTGGAGTCGGTACATTTCTACCGACTCCAACCAAAACTAACTCCGACTCCACAGCCCTGTTCACTGCACTGTCAAACAAACAGCCAATCACAGGAGCTCACACTCAGTGGGAGCCTCTGTGATTGGCTGTTGTAATCAGACTTAATGTCCTCAATCTGGACAGTGATTCTGCTTGGTTGCCATACACATCAACCTGGCATTAAACGGTGTTAAATAAATAATTATTTGAAAAAAAAACTTTGCGTCGGGCATCGCAGTAATTTTAAGTCTAGCCCGATGAAAGCATGCAAACTGTGAGCTGCCACCCTCAGCTGCCTAATTTTCCCTTGGCTGGCCAAAAAAAAAAATGTGTGGGCTCCACTCTATTTTTAATTGCCAGCCAAGGTAAAACTAGGCAGCTGAGGGCTGGTATTTTCAGCGGGATGAGGGCCCATTGTTATAGGGCTCCCCCCGCTAAAGAATAGCAGCCCGCAGCTGCCCCTGAAAATAGTGCATTAATAATATGCGCCGTTTTCAGGCGCCTTGCCAGGCTCTTCCAGCGGCCCTGGTGGCGGTGGCATGCTGGGTAATAAAGGGCTTAATGCCAGCTTTGTTTTTTTCAGCTGGTATTAAGCCCGAGATTCTTAATGTCAGGCCAATTTTGACCCAGCCATTAAGAATCTCCAATAAAGGGTTAAAAGACACCACACAGAGAAAAAATACTTTATTAGAAATAAAGAGACAGACACCATTAGGGACTCCTATCTCTATAACTCCCATTTACAGTCCTCCAACGATCCAGGGATCCAGGTCTTCTCTCTTTGCTTTTCTTTCTTATCTCTTCTCCTTGAACTGAATTAGCTCTAATACATCACACAGCAGGGGGCGTAAATGCTCTCACTGAGTCAGTGAGACTGTGGGCGTTAAGCAGTGACGTCACCGCTGCCCCGTTGCTACAGTAGCCAAATTAATGGTTACTATAGCAACGCTGAGCATGCCGAAATCACAGCGGCTTATGAATGAGCCGACTCATTCACAAGCCGAAGGATTTAACTCCCTGCTTACCGATCACAGCAGCGATGGTAAAAGCAGGGCGTTACTGAAGCTGCGGTAACAACACAGTTAACTCCCTGCTTTTACCAGTGCTACTGTGATCGGTAAGCAGGCAGTTAAACCCTGCGGCTTGTGAATGAGTCGGCTCATTCATAAGCCGCCGTGAATTCGACATTGTTTAGCGTTGCTATAGTAACCACTAATTTGGTTACTATAGCAAAGGGGCCAGCGGTGATATCACCGCTTAACGCCTACAGTCTCACTGACTCATCACACAGCATGGGGAGCGCACTTCCAGCAATTGCTGTGTGATGTAGCAGAGCTGATTCAGTTCAAGGACAAGAAAGAAGAGAGAAGAAAGAAGACCTGGATCGTTGGAGGTCTGTAAATGGGAGTAATAAAGATGGAGTCCCTAATGGTGTCTGTCTCTTTATTTCTAATAAAGTATTTTTTCTCTGTGTGGTGTCTTTCTTTAAAATTCATTATAGGAGATACTTAATGGCTGAGTCAAAGTTGGCCTGACATTAAAAATATCGGGCTTAAAGGGATCCTGTCACCTCCAAAAAGCCACCTAAGCTACAAAATCATGTCCCTGCAGCATCCCATCACTATTCTTACACTCCTTTTGTCTCCTAAAAGCATCCTGTCAAAATAGATAAAAACGATTTTATACTCGCTCATTAGGCATTATAATTAGTAGGGGCTATATTCTTTAGCCCTTAGGTGGTTGTTTGCTGTGCTTGCTGTGATGTGGAGCTGAAGGCTGTGAATGACAGGGGGAGGGCAAAGCCTGCACAAGCAAAGCAGCACAGAGAGAGCCTGCAAAACAACACTCTTAAGGGTATGTGCCCACAGGACGTTTTGGCTGCGTTTGTCCTGCGGTTTCTGCATGCAGAAAACCATTGGTTTTATGTTAATGTATGCTCCCATAGAGTGTGAGCTCCTGTGATTGGCTGTTTGGCAGTGCAGTGAATATGTAATGAGCTTAATAGGCTGCCCGGAAGTAACAGCGGGAGACTATTAAGCCTGATCTAGCTATTCTATCTGCTTTTTTCTCAGTTTATACACCATGAGAAAGACTGTTAAAAATGCATTGCACATGGACCACACTCGCACCACAGTCACACCACATTCATCGCTCTGGCACCACACTTGCACTACCACATGTATCACTGTCATGCATTAAAAACGCTCCATTTTTGATGCATGACAGTGTGCCTTCAGCCTTAAAGGGGCACTTTCATATTTTTAAATAGTTAAAATTGCAAAGTACTTGTAAAAACCAACAACTTTGCCCTTAAAAATTTTTTCTTCTTAAAGACAGAGGTATTTTTAATCTTATAATGTACAACTAGATGTTTATGTTACCAGCCACCTTGTAGTTTAAAAGTGACCAGTTAGTTACTTATTTAAGCGTCCAGGGCCATTTGCAAGCTAACTACTTGGTAACACCACTCTGAAGATATCCAAATATAACTAACTTCAGTCCACCTGGCCTCTCTCATGCTCAATGGTGACCAACCTTTCTTACCATAAATGGCACATTCATTTCTGACAGGTTGTTTCAAGCCACCTTTAAAGTACTCCAGGTAGTTATATCCAGTTTCCCCACTGCTTCCCAGTAATTGTTCCCAGAACTCCCCCACTTCCCCATTATCAGGATAATGACAGCTCAAACGTCCTCCCAGAAATCACTGAGAGATATGTGGAAGAAGCTGTGGCAAAACACATGTTGGGCACAGCGAGGGAATACGTGCTGGCACATTATATTTGGTAGAAAACTACACTGTAATTTGTGGTTTATTGTACATTCCATATTTACACAGCCATTACTTTATGCCATAAAATTATTTATTTTTATTTATTCAATTATGTACACTAGTTTTTTTCCTGCAGTTCTGAGTAACACATATGTCTCATCATCTCTACTGAAAAATATTAGAATATTCAATTGGTAAGGTAATAGATATAATATCTATGAGGTGACATGCACAAAGCCAAAAATTGGCCCTGAAGATAAAGCAAAATATCAGTAGAGATAAGGTAAAAAAATGATTGTACCGTGTTAGCCAGTATGTAAAAATTTAATCCTGTTTTGAATGCGTCAAAGGTCGTTATCAATTTGTATTCCTAAATTCTTCTCTCTTTCTGTGATTTGAAGTTGCTTTTTAAGATGAGCAGCCCCATATCGTTTTCACTGTGGTCACAGCTGAAAAAAATATTTTGTACAAGTAGTACATACGCTTTTCTTTTATTGAGTGGCGATGAGAATTCATTCTTGTCCTAAATTTTTGTCAGGTCTCCCCTACGTACATGCCACCTGTTGGGCATTTGGTACATATTTAGTATATACCATTTGGTAAGGCTCCTGCTGATCATGGGGTATGGTCAAGGTTGCATATGATCATCTTATGGTCCGCATTTCAAAGAAAGAAAAAAAAAAAAAAAGCTCTGACTAATAGAAAGATAGCGTCACAGATAAAGTAGTTAAGGTACCGTCACACGCTGCAATTTTGCTTGGCAATTTCACTGGCAATTTGTTGGTTGCAGTGAAATCATGGACACATTGTTCTATGTTGTTGCCGTGTACAAAATGGAAAAATGTGTCCATTATTTCACTGCAACCAGCAAAATGCCAGTGAAATTGCATGCAATATTGCCGTGTGTGACGGTACCTTAACTTCTTTATCTGTGACAGCTATCTTTCTATTAGCCAGGGCTGTGGAGTTGGAGTCGGAATAAAATGGTACGACTTCAACGCCTAAAATATACAATAATTTGGGTGCAGTAGTTCAATGCAGTGTTTGATGAATATAATTATTTATGGAATATCTAAATAGCTTAAATATTGTATCATAACAACGATTAAAAGCCTTGTTAAGTCCGGCCACGTCCCTAATATTAAAAGCAGATATTACACCTCTTCGCCACACAGCACCAATTCCAGGTGTAAGGAAGTTTCGGTCGCAATACACAAAGCCTGGACCACTCGGTTCTGAACTCCCTTATAGATGAATGGGGGCGGTATTTGTTTCTTAAGATTAAAGCGAACCTGTCAACCCCCCCCCCGGGCATCAAAAGCTAAAATAGCCACCTTCTGCAGCACTAAGGCTGCATTCAGGGAAGGTGGCTATAGGCTTTTGATGCCCTTTATACTATGAAATATGTAGTTAGGTAAATGCTCACACTTCTGAAGACCAAAGACCGGGAGGCAGGGTTACACGCTCCTCTGACCCGCCCCTCTTGTCAGTCATGGTGCTCGCCTGCTGCTGCCTCCCCTCACTGTGTAAAATGAACGCGTGTCTCCATTCTCCTGTATGGAGCCGCGCATGCGCTGTGCGCCCGGTGTCCAGGAAGTCGCCGGCAGCGAGCACAGCACATGCGCGGCTCCATACAGGAGAACGGAGACGTGCGTTCATTTTACACAGTGAGGGGAGGCAGCAGCAGGCAAGCACCATGACTGACAAGAGGGGGCGGGTCAGAGCGTGAAACCCCGCCTCCCGGTCTTTGGTCTTCAGAAGTGTCAGCATTTACCTAACTACATATTTCATAGTATAAAGGGCATCAAAAGCCTATAGCCACCTTCCCTGAATGCAGCCTTAGTGCTGCAGAAGGTGGCTATTTTAGCTTTGGATGCCCAGGGGGGGTTGAAAGATTCGCTTTAAGATTGCGGGTTCAGTCTTAACCATTGCAATCTGGTACCTCCCAAATAGGCACCAGATTCGGACGTGAAGGGCTATTTTGACGCTTCTCTCTGACTTTGCAGAGGGGACAACGATCATTGGTGGCAATTTTAATTTCACTTTTGATCCTTCCATTGACTCCACATCCAGATGGGGATCAACAGGTCGCAGGGAGATCCACTCTTTATTGAGACACCTTCATGCCCTTCGTTTACTTGACATTTGGAGAACTCTTAAACCCCCAGGGGAGGGATTTCTAGTTCTCACAGGTCCATAACTCATAGCCAAAATGACCTCTTTTGATGAGTCACAGTGCCCTCTCATGGCATCCTTTGGCAAATATTGGGGACATAGTCTTGCCAGATCATGCCCCGTTTTTTTCTTTTTTTGACAATTCCAGGTTCTATCCGTAGGCCCTGTACTTGGAGACTGAACAATAATTTGATTAAAGACGTGCTGTGCAGCTCAGAATTGTAGAAGTCTATTGACTCATTCATGCAAGTTCACCGATCTGACCCAACCCGAGCCCACTCAATGGGAGACCTTGAAGTTTGTCATGAGAGGGATTTTAATTAAACACAGTTCAAGACTCAAGAAGGGGAGATCCGAGGCGATAGATTCCCTACTCCACCAGATGCACACCTTAGAGGAAAGTCATAAAAAGACCCTAGACCACTCAACCGTGGCAGATGAATTTCGAAAGAGACAGCACCTTAAAACTACTCTTAATCAAAAATACCAAAGAGTTAGGGAGCATACCAGGAGTTCTTTCTACAAGACTTCAGACAAGTGTGGTCGCCCCTGGTCCGCGCACGAGCCCAACAATTATTGCTTGTGTCAAACGTAGAGGTGGGTGGGGGAAATCACACATAAACCAGAGGAGATCCTGGAGGCTTTTCGGGCTTACTACAAGGTGCTATGTAACATTCAGGGATGTTACTCAGACTTTCCTCCTAATGCTTTGACAAGTAAAATCCGAGATTATATATCAGAGAATCCAGTCCCTTCATTAGAGGGCCTGCTGGCGAAGTCACTGGAGGCGGACATCTCTGAGGAAGAGCTGAGCGGCACCATTCAGGCCACCCTTTCTGGTAAATGCCCGGGCCCCGATGGTTTAATTCCCCCAATCTTTAGAGGCACACATCAGTGTCTGGAGAAAAGCTGGGAAGGATCTGTCCTTGCCTCGAGCTATAGACTGATATTATTGCTAAATGTGGATGTCTAGCTCTTCTCAAAAATTCTGGCTGATAAGACTCGCTCCCCTCCTTCCATCAGTCATTCATTCGGACAGGGTGGGCTTTGTCTAAGGTCAAGAGGCTAGGGACAACACTATTAAGACTCTGCTATTGATATCTAAAGCTAGGTCTAAGTTGATCCCCTTTGGTCTTCTGTTCATTGATGCAGAGAAGGCCTTTGACAGAGTCCACTGGGGGTTTATGGCAGAGGCATTGAGGGGAATCTGGGTGGGTCTCAAATTCCTACAAGGAGTCTTGTCGCTCTACTCTGGTCCCTCGGCAAAGGTTCGGGTTAACGACATCCTCTCTTCATCCTTCTCTATTCAGAACAGGACTAGACAATGCTGCCCTCTGTCCCTTTCTTATAGGTTATCGTAATGGAACACCTTGCATGTGTGATCAGGAAGAATGACAACATCCATTGGATCTGGGTTGGGCAGACCCATTGTAAGACCACCTTACACGCAGATGACCTTTTATGATATGTATCACAGCCCCGGATTTCTTTGCCTTCTAATTTGGTAGAGCTCGATAAATTTAGTATCCCCATCAACTTTAAAATGAATGGCTCAAAATGCGAGGCCTTGGATGTTTCCCTTCCCCCAACAGGAGAGTTCACATCTAAGTGCTAGCTTTCCATTTAAATGGAGGAGTGAGGCAATTAAATATCTAGGGGTACCTATCCCCAATAATTTGAGGAACTTAGTTTCTTTCAATTACCAATCTCTGGAGGCTCGTACAACTAGAGACCTCACCACCTACAAAGGGCTCAGATTGTCCTGGTTTGGCATGACGAACGTAGTAAAAACGGGATATTTTACCTTGCTTCCTTTATTATTTATTTTAGACCGTCCCAGTATCCCCCTCCAGCGCCTTGCTTTTTCCGTGGCTACAAGCTGCACTGACCCACTTCATTTGGGCAAAATAAACAGTGGACACCCTGAGAACGTGCGGTGGTGTAATGAATAGGTACACAGGAGGAGATGCTTTGGGTCCCCTTTCTCCCTTATTTTCCAATCTTGCTTTCTCTTCCGGTTATAGCAGACATTCCTTCCTGTGCTGGAGGAATAAAGATGATCCTTGTCTGACACAGATTTTAATAAATAATGATTTTCTGTCATTTAATGAGTCACAGACCCAATCCCAGTCTGTGAGGTTGAGGTTTGTTTGAGTGCCTTCACCTCTGTTCTTTCCTCTCTGCTGGGGAATCTGGTCACTCGATTCGACTTACCCTTACCCCACTGGAGGAGCCGTTCAGTCAAAGCTCCCCCCCACCGAACACATGATCATGTTCTTATACAGAACACTTATTGCAGGAGGCCGCCCACGACAATTTGGTTTTCAGGGGGCATGGGAGAGGGAACTGGGGAAAGTTATCTCAGAGGACGTTTGGAAGTAAAAATTCATTCTCAACCATAAACTTGGGTCTTCTTATGCGGCTCGGGGGGAAAATTATGAAATTTCAACCAGGTGGTATATGATGCCGTATAGGCATCATAGAATTTTTCCCTCAGTCCCAGAGACTTGTTGGCACTGCGGATCTGAAGTTGGTACGGTGCTTCACATTTGGAGGAGCTGCAAAAAGATTGAAGGGTTTTGGAAGCAGGTAGGTGTTTGAGAACTACAATATCATCACTGGTCGGAATCTGATGGGTAGTCATGAGATAGCATTGTTGTCAATCCTCCCTGGTTCTCTTAAGTCTTGTAAAAAAAGATTCCCGATTCTGGCTGATGGCCGCTAGTGCGGTCATTCCGAGATATTGGAAGTCCTCCTGTCTTCCTCTGTTTTGGAGTGGTATGCCGAGATGGTTGAGCTGTGTAGAATGGAGGAGCTGTCTGCTGACTCTTCTGGCCTTAATGATAAATTCACCTCTATTTGGAGGGGATGGATCCTTTTGTGGGATTCACTAAGGTTTCTGGACTTGTTTGCTTGAGGGCTATACTCTCAAATCCCTGGACTTTTCAACTTAATATTGATTTATTAGAAACACCCTGAAACATGGCAATATTACATTGATTTTTGATGATATTCTAATTCATTGAGATGCACTAGTATATGCCAGGATAGGCCCAGTATGAGAACCATATATACCAGGATGTGACCAAATATACTAGGATGGGTCCATATATACGAGTATGGGACAAAGCTGGAGGACATGTTAGGATGAGGGACATATATACTTGGAAGGAGCACAGAATGGGGGACATTAATACAGAATTTGGGGATATTACCCCAATAAAACATCAGCAATTTTTCCCCATAAGAATGCATCATGACCACAGTTTTTGCTTCAATTTTTTTAAATGTGTTAACTAATAAATCAATATTATATTCACCCTTTGATGTCTCATGGAATACAGCTAAGTGTTTTTAACCCTTCATGCTCCCTACTTTAATTTTCTGAAATAGATCTTTGGGTTTTCACTGGCTGTAAGCCATAATCATGAACATTAACATAATTAACCACTTGAAATAGATGACTCTGTAATGACTCTATAATATATGCATTTCACTGAGCCCTCGCAGGCAGGGTCCCCTCTCCTTCTGTGCTTAGGTCAGGTGTGCCTTGTATTGTTTATGTGTATTGTACTTGTCTATGTATACCCCTTTTCACATGTAAAGACCTCGTCATAGCCTATCATACAGCCGATCAGAATATCCCACACACTACACTGATGAGGGGCAGTTCATTGAAGTGACAATTTGCATATTTCCCAGAGGAGCATTGCGGCTTTAAGTCTCCTTATCAACTTATCTGTCTCTTTATGGCTGCAGGCAAACCCCTCTCCATAAGGTAGATAGCTAGTTTCCCAGACTTCATCTTAGCCCACTCGCACAGGTAGATCAGAATATCCCACACTCTACACTGATGAGGGACAGTTACCCCGAAACGCAGCATCTTTAGTTTGGGGTTCTGATCTGGCACAAATCCTTGATTACATTAAAAGGCTTGTTAAAGAGTTGACTATGACTTTGAGGATTGCTACCTAAAAGGTGGCACTAGAGTTCATCCACTTCTTCATTGAAGTGAACAATTTGCAGGATCTCTCATAGGTTTTTCATGGAATCTTTAACGCAAATTTGAATATAATTGGAGGTGTAAAGAGCTAAAGTTTACAGATCAGAAACACAACATTTCTACACTTTTTTTTAGCTGATTTTATCACTGCACAAGTATTTGTTTTAATAAACCACACATCAAAGTGTTAAATTACT
Organism: Allobates femoralis; assembly: GCA_033576535.1. Taxonomy (NCBI): domain Eukaryota; kingdom Metazoa; phylum Chordata; class Amphibia; order Anura; family Aromobatidae; genus Allobates; species Allobates femoralis. The sequence continues at coordinate 377,589,179 of JARQOC010000003.1, forward strand.
GGTCTGCAGCCGTTCCTTCACTCGCCCTTTAAAACATTTCTGTGTGCTGGGCCTTTGGGAAGGCTGGGAGCAACTGTTGCTATCAAGTGGGTTAACACTTGGTATTTCCCCAGCCAATAGTGAGACACAGCCTTAGTAACCCATAACCATCTGGAGGCGGAAAAGGAGGGGAAAAAAAAAAAAAGTGATGGGTTCTCGAAAGCTCAAGAGTTACCAGTGATAGAAGTAGAAATGGTATCTGCAATGAGATAGCAGCTTAAGTGCGTGGCGCACAGCGGCGGGCCGACTCCGCGCGTGGCGCACAGCGGCGGGATGAGTGCGTTGCGCATAGTGACACGCGGACTGAGTGCGTTGTGTATAGTGACAGATGGATTGAGTGCATTGTGCAGTGACACACGGACTGAGTGCGTTGTGCATAGTGACAGGCGGACTGAGTGCGTTGTGCATAGTGACAGGCGGACTGAGTGCGTTGTGCATAGTGACAGGCGGACGAGTGGTGCATAGTACGCTGGACTGAGTGCGGTGCAAGTGGCGAACTGATTTGTTGTGCATAGTGACACATGGACTGAGTGCGTTGTGTATAGTGACACGCGAACTGAGTGTTTGTGCATAGTGACAGCGGACTGAGTGCGTTGTGTAGTGACACGCGGACTGAGTGCGTTGTGCATAGTGACAGGCGGACTGAGTGCGTTGTGCATAGTGACAGGTGGACTGAGTGCGTTGTGCATAGTGAAGGACAGGTGGAGTGACTGAGTGCGTTGTGCTAGTGACACGGTGGACTGAGTGCGTTGTGCATAGTGACAGCGAACTGAGTTGGTTGTGCATAGTGACAGGCGGACTGAGTGCGTTGTGATAGTGACAGGCGGACTGAGTGCGTTGTGCATAGTGACAGGCGGACTGAGTGCGTTGTGCATAGTGACGAGGGACTGAGTGCGTTGTGCATAGTGACACGGCGAACTGAGTTGTTGTGCATAGTGACAGCGGACTGAGTGCGTTGTGCTAGTGACACGCAGGACTGAGTGCGTTGTGCATAGTGACACGCGAGACTGAGTGTTGTGCATAGTGACACGCGGACTGAGTGCGTTGTGTAGTGACAGCGGACTGAGTGCGTTGTGCATAGTGACAGGCGGACTGAGTGCGTTGTGCATAGTGACATGGACTGAGTGCGTTGTGCATAGTGACAGGCGAACTGAGTTGGTTGTGCATAGTGACAGGCGGACTGAGTTGCGTTGTGCATAGTGAACGCTGGACTGAGTGCGTTGTGCATAGTGACACGCGAACTGAGTTTGTTGTGCATAGTGACACGCGGAACTGAGTTGGGTTTTGCATAGTGACAGGCGGACTGAGTGCGTTGTGCATAGTGACACGCGGAACTGAGTGCGTTTGTTAGTGCATATGAGTGTGATATACGGCGGACTGAGTGCGTTGTGTATAGTGACAGCGGACTGAGTGCGTTGTGCATAGTGACAGGCGGACTAGTGCGTTGTGCATAGTGACACATGGGACTGAGTGCGTTGTGCATAGTGACACGCGGACTGAGTGCGTTGTGCATAGTGACACGCGGACTGAGTGCGTTGTGCATAGTGACACGCGGACAGTGCGTTGTGCATAGTGACACGCGGACTGAGTGCGTTGTGCATAGTGACACGCGGACTGAGTGCGTTGTGCATAGTGACACGCGGACTGAGTGCGTTGTGCATAGTGACACGCGGACTGAGTGCGTTGTGTATAGTGACACGCGGACTGAGTGCGTTGTGCATAGTGACACGCGGACTGAGTGCGTTGTGTATAGTGACACGCGGACTGAGTGCGTTGTGTATAGTGACACGCGGACTGAGTGCGTTGTGTTAGTGACACGCGGACTGAGTGCGTTGTGTATAGTGAACACTGCGGACTGATGCGTTGTGTATAGTGACACGCGGACTGAGTGCGTGTGTATAGTGACACGCGGACTGAGTGCGTTGTGTTTAGTGACACATGGACTGAGTGTGTGTGTATAGTGACATGGACTGGTGCGTTGTGTATAGTGACAGCGGACTGAGTGCGTTGTGTATAGTGACATGGACTGAGTGAGTTGTGTATAGTGACACATGGACTGAGTGCGTTGTGTATAGTGACAGCGGTCGTTACCTGAGTGCGTTGTGTATAGTGACACAGCGGACTGAAGTGCGTTGTGTATAGTGACACTGGACTGAGTGCTGTTGTGTATAGTGACACATGGACTGAGTGCGTTGTGTATAGTGACACGCGGACTGAGTGCGTTGTGTTAGTGACACATGGACTGAGTGCGTTGTGTATAGTGACACATGGACTGAGTGCGTTGTGTATAGTGACAGGCGGACTGAGTGCGTTGTGTATAGTGACACATGGACTGAGTGTGTTGTGTATAGTGACACGGACTGAGTGCGTTGTGTATAGTGACACATGGACTGAGTGCGTTGTGTATAGTGACACATGGACTGAGTGCGTTGTGTATAGTGACACGCGGACTGAGTGCGTTGTTTAGTGACACATGGACTGAGTGCGTTGTGTATAGTGACACATGGACTGGATGCGTTGTGTATAGTGACAGGCGGACTGAGTGCGTCGTGTATAGTGACACATGGACTGAGTGAGTTGTGTATAGTGACACATGGACTGAGTGTGTTGTGTATAGTGACACGCGTACTGAGTGCGTTGTGTATAGTGACACGCGGACTGAGTGCGTTGTGTATAGTGACATGGACTGAGTGCGTTGTGTATAGTGACACATGGACTGAGTGCGTTGTGTATAGTGACACATGGACTGAGTGCGTTGTGTATAGTGACACGCGGACTGAGTGCGTTGTGTTTAGTGACACATGGACTGAGTGCGTCGTGTATAGTGACACATGGACTGAGTGAGTTGTGTATAGTGACACATGGACTGAGTGTGTTGTGTATAGTGACACGCGTACTGAGTGCGTTGTGTATAGTGACACGCGGACTGAGTGCGTTGTGTATAGTGACATGGACTGAGTGCGTTGTGTATAGTGACACATGGACTGAGTGCGTTGTGTATAGTGACACATGGACTGAGTGCGTTGTGTATAGTGACACGCGGACTGAGTGCGTTGTGTTTAGTGACACATGGACTGAGTGCGTTGTGTTTAGTGACACATGGACTGAGTGCGTTGTGTATAGTGACACATGGACTGGATGCGTTGTGTATAGTGACAGGCGGACTGAGTGCGTCGTGTATAGTGACACATGGAGTGAGTGAGTTGTGTATAGTGACACATGGACTGAGTGTGTTGTGTATAGTGGCACGCGGACTGAGTGCGTTGTGTATAGTGGCACGCGGACTGAGTGCGTTGTGTATAGTGACAGGCAGCCTCAGTGTGTGCACATACATGTGCCTACATATCTCCCCTCTGCATGCAGTCACAACCAGTGGCAGCGCTGACTCATGCGTCCATCTCACACATATATATTCCACACATGAAGGAGCAGACCCCACCCCCATCGGCAGATCTCCTGACCCTGATCACACCGGGCTAAGGTCGAGCAGATTACAGCCTCGGTTAAGAACATACCATTGAGGCTATAAATAGGGGCTTCCGCTTCCCGTGAGGAGCTGCTCCACTATGCCTGCCGTGGACCATACATAATACAGCAGGGGGAGAGCTACACGTGGACATCCAGCTGGAGGACAATACCACGCACAGACACCCACACGATCCCGGCTGCCATCTCCATTGCGGCCTTCCCCACACTGACAAGCCCCGAACTCACGTAAACGGGCAGCGGCCACGGGTAGATGGCAGGCTCGGCTCCCACCGGCGACTTGAGCCTGAGTTCCAGCTTCTCGCCCATGTCCTGAGAGCATACTAATCCCAATCCGCCAGCTCTGGACAGGAGGCGGACTGCCAGCACGGTCTCTACTCTCTCCCCGCCGGTCCAGGGTCTCACTTCTCTTCACACTCTCAAGCCTCACAGCGCCATCTTGGACCCGGCGCCAAGCAACAATGAGCTGAAGGCCGGGCCAAACCACCGTGTACTGGGCGGGGGGAGGGGGCGTTTAAGGTATACGCCTAGCAATAGAGAACGACAGAATCCAGCGGGGTGTCCTCATATGGCCCCTTAGCCTCAAGTGAAGGGGTGATAGGCGGGAAAGGAAGGGCTCGGATAGAAGGACTACAGCACCATATGGAGCCCCCGCTGGCTTCACAGTAATGAGCACACCCAGCGGGTGAAGCCCTGAGCCCGAGTCATTCCTCCAGTTTAAGGGTCACCCTATCTGCTGGCTGCCTGTGGACTGCTCCAAGTCATCAAGCAGGGGTGTATCAGGGATGAGGCTTCTCTGGGTCAGCGCACACCAATGGCTCTCCTGGCCACAGTTCATATACTTTATACATATAGTTTATATTTCGATCTAAAGAGTAGAGAGCAATGCTGTAAATCCTCTTCTCCACCCAGCAGCATTCTCGTGTATGTTCTACCTAACCAGCCACACCAGTGTGTCTAAAGCTTCACTTTCCCTCTGCTGTTGACTAGTCGAGGGGGCGTTGTGTCCCCAGACTCGTCGCCTCTTTCCATGTTCCATGCCCCTGGGGATGTTAATAGGGTTTCCTCATGATTAGAGATGGAACCACACTCACTGGATGACTTCAATCCCTCATCACACTGGAGTAATAGAGGTAATACACAACTTGACCAGACCCTGACACAATCCCAACTTTTAATAGAAGTCACTTTTTTTCAAACCATAATTTTTTTTATTGAAATAAATCTTTTAACAGCATATATAACTTGTTTACACAATTCTATCAATATAACAGTCATGTCCAAATAATCACCACCAGTCAAAACCAATTCCAAACTGAATATTATAGGGGAGGGAGAGAAGGATAGGGGCAGCCAGGATTGGACATAAAAGGTAAATTAATGGATAACGGGGGAGGGGGGGAATAAGCTTTAGGAGCTTTGTTTTAAATATTTTTGTATATCAATCTCAAGGCCCTTTCACATCAGCATTTTTTGAAATTCGCGGCAGATGCGGTGAAAAAACCGCATCTGCCGCGATTACCGCATACCGGCTGCACTTGCGGTGCGGTTGCGGTAAACGCCATGCAAAGTATAGGCGTACTTGTGGCAGGTGTGGCAAGTGCGGTTTTGCACTTGCAGCAGGTGCGGCCGCAAAAAAACCGCAGTCAGCCACGTTTTTTTTTGCGGCCGCACCTGACGCAAGTGCAAAACCGCACCTGCCGCAAGTACGCCTATACTTTGCATGGCGTTTACCGCAACCGCGCCGCAAGTGCAGCCGGTATGCGGTAAACGCGGCAGATGCGGTTTTTTCACCGCATCTGCCGCGAATTTCAAAAAACGCTGATGTGAAAGGGCCCTTCCTTTCACATCAGCATTTTTTGAAATTCGCAGCAGATGCGGTGAAAAAAACGCATCTGCCGCGTTTAACGCATAACCGCGACACTTGCGGCACATTTGCGGCAAGCCCCATGCAATGTCTATGGGGCTTGCGGTAAGGGTGCGGCAAGTGCAGTTTTGGAACTTGCGGCAGGTGCGAAACCGCACTTGCCGCACCTGCCGCAAGTCCGCCTATACATTGTATGGCGTTTACCGCACCCGCGCCGCAACCGTGCCGCAAGTGCAGCTGGTATGCGGTTATCGCGGCAGATGCGGTTTTTTCACCACATCTGCCACGATTTGAAAAAAACGCTGATGTGAAAGGGCCCTAATTATGAGAAGACCAGAATCAAAGAGGAAAAATATTAAAACCATCCTAAATACGAGCAAGGAGTACCCCTTCATTTATCCAGGATACAGGACATTTCTTGGATATATTAAAACAAATCAAAATAGAGGGAGAAGTGATCATGGTGTCGTTTGACGTAGTATCACTCTATACGTCAATCACCCATGAATTTGGACTCTATGCCACAGGTAGAAAATTAGACAATACTGAATACACTAACAAATGCAAACAGTTGATTATTGACTTGTTGAAATTGGTTTTAACCTTCCTAGCGTTATTCCCGAGCCTGACTCGGGGTTAACATTCACTACCAGAAGCGTTAACCCCGAGTCAGGCTCGGGCTTACCCGCGTTCGCGGCAGATGCGGTGAGAAAACCGCATCTGCCGCATCTACCGCATCTGCTGCACTTGTGCCGCACTTGTGCCGCACTTGCGGCGCTGTTGCGGCGCGGTTGCGGTAATCTGCATAGGAACCAACCACCTCTGATGACCCTCATACATTGTTAATATGTTCCCCTGCACCCTAGTAAACCATTAGCAGCACTGTTGTTGTGTGCTAAGTGGCTGCAGTACAAGTGCGATAATGATTTGAGAAACTTACATGCCAGCGTACATGAGGCCGTCTCCCTGTGTGTGATGGGACGTGTGGGCGGTGCTCATCATGTCTGCTCGCCCCCTCCCTTATGCACGCCCCCTCTCAGCCTGCTATAGTGATGTGAGGCTGATCTCGTCATAAAGGGGCGGGGCTAAATCGCGGCATAACGGTAGCCCCGCCCCTTTATGACGCAATCAGCCTCACAGCACTATAGCAGGCTGAGAGGGGGCGTGCATAAGGGAGGGGGCGAGCAGACATGACGAGGACAGCACAACAAGTCCCAGCAACACACAGGGAGACGGCCTCATGTACGCTGGCATGTAAGTTACTCAAATCATTATCGCACTTGTACTGCAGCCACTTAGCACACAACAACAGTGCTGCTAATGGTTTACTAGGGTGCAGGGGCACATATTAACAATGTATGAGGGTCATCAGAGGTGGTTGGTTCCTATGCAGATTACCGCAACCGCGCCGCAACAGCGCCGCAAGTGCGGCACAAGTGCGGCAGCTATGCGGCAAGTGCGGCAGATGCGGTTTTTTAACCGCATCTACCGCGAACGCGGGTAGCCCGCTTTTAGCAACAATTTCCAGAACTAAACAGACCGCCAGGGAGGCTACAGAACAATTATTTTTTATTTGGTAATGACTACTATATGCAAATGAGGGGAACGGCTATGGGGGCCAATATGGCCCCTGCATATGCTAATTTGGCAATGGCCGCCCTGGAGAAGGACGTCATCTGTGTGTCCCACCACTTTGAGAAGGTGTTGGGGTGGTGGAGTTTTATAGATGACGTCTTCCTCCTGTGGAAGGGGACCACAGAGGATTTGGAACAATTTTTGGTGTTTCTGAATGGAATTAATGACACCATAAAATACACATTGGCATGTTCAGAGGTCGAATTGAATTTTCTAGACGTGTTGCTGAAATTAGAAGGAGGAAAAATAGTAACCACACTATATAGAAAACCGACCAATAGAAATAAACTTCTAAGGTATGAGAGTCATCATCCTGATAGACTAAAGAAGGCAATCCCATTTGGTCAGATGACCAGGGTAAAAAGAATTGCAAGTGATCCAATAGAACAGGAAAAACAGCTGGATCAACAGGTAGAGAGATTTAAACAACGTGGCTACCCTAAAGAAATATTAAGAGAGAGCAGGAGACAGGTTGAATATGGGGCAACAAAAGAAACTCATATGAAACAAGGTATAGATAAGAGAATCCCATTTATCAGCACCTTTGGGGAAGAAAGTGGGAGAATATCTGACATCATTAGAAGGCATTGGGTGGTGTTAAGTAGAGGTCTCCCCCACATAGAAGAGCTTAAGAATCCCCCTTTGATCACTTATAAAAGAGGACATAACTTAAAAGACGCCATGGTGAGGTCAGATGTTGGAGCGCAAAATAGACGACAGACCACAATTACAGGGATAGAAAGGAAATGTTGTTTTCCCTGTTTTGGGTGTGTGGATTGCAGCTACCTAGTGAAAGGGAGCACGTTCCAACACTTCTCAACTGGTGAAGTCTACCATATCAAGCATTTTTTAACATGCTCATCAGATCATGTAATTTACCTATTAAGTTGTCCGTGCAATAAATGGTATATCGGTGAAACAACTTTGGAGCTGAGGACGAGGTTGAATCAACACCGATATACTATTAGGAAAAAGAAACTAGATTTACCTGTCCCTAAGCACTTTACTGACATGGAGCACAACGAAAGTGACCTAAAATGCCATATAATAGATACGGTTCCACCCATGAGACGAGGAGGGGACAGAGAGAAAGAGCTCAAAAGAAAAGAGTTGGCTTGGATATACAAGCTAGGTACACTTAAACCTCATGGTCTGAATGTAGACTTTAAACTAGGTGCTATAGTATAGGAATTAATTCTCGTTGTCGGAGAGTAGAGGAGTGTAATTTTAGAATTGTAGGCTTGAAATAAATCCCTTGTGGATTGAAACGTCGCCTGTGAACTGTGACCAATAAACGTCTTATCTATCTAAAACAAGTGGGAGTGCTGCCTATGTTTTTTGCAATATTGAACCAGGTAGGAGAAAGGACTATTGGGGTGGGCCCTGCACCCAAAGGTAACGTCAGCTGTGCTGCTCTTTATTTTTTATGATACATCCTAAATACAAGCTATCGCCAATTCAGAAGTCTCCCAAATCTCCCACTGGCGACGGAATCATTCTTTTTGCTTTATTTAGTGAACCAAACAACGTTCATGTAGATAATGAGAATTTATCCTACCAATGAGTTCCTCCTGTGTGGGGTAGAAGCTTCCCTCCAGTGCCATTGCCAAACTCTGACGGGCCGCTATCAAAACATGGGTTATCACTGGAACTAAGTTTGGGGGTAGAAGGTCCAACCCAATATTTAAGACTGCCAAAGACCCCTCTAGAGTTAAAGGGAAACCTGTCAAGGTTCTGATTAAGTCTGCCACTCAATTCCAGAATTCTCCTATCTTGGGGCACCACCACCACAATGACCCAGATCCCATTTTTTACCACATCCCTTCCAGTATAATGTGGAATATGATTTGTTAAATTTGGAAATTTTATAAGGGGTCAGATACCAGTTCATATGTATTTTCGTTAGTTGTTCTAGATGATTAATGCAGGAGAATTGCCTTTGAGTAAATGTGGCTGCAGTCCACCAGTGTTCGGGGGTGGATGAGAAAGAGAGTGCCTCCTCCCAGACATTCATATAAGGGAGATTGACCAACTCTGCTGGTGAATTAAGAGTCTTAGGGCCGCTTTACACACACCAACGTCTGTGTCCAACTTCTGAACAGATCTCTGGTTGCAGTGAAATCATGGACACATTGTTCCATTTTTTTTTTTTGAACAATAATTTTTATTGAAAGATTTGAAAATATACATATGTCAAGAAAAAGAAAATACTATATGTGCATAAACAATTCAGCCCGAAGGCAACAGTCTAACAAGGTCTTTTGTTATTACCACAAATGACCGGGGAATATTTATTCCCGTTGGGAGGGGGGAGGGTAAAGAAAAAGGGAAAAGGGAGCAGGAGAGAGGGGGACAGGAACAGGGGTAGGAGGAATGTTCAGAATTGTGCTTATCAGTTACTTCAGAGGAATAGGTCAAAGCATACCCAAAAAAAAAAAATAGTATTTTTGTGCGGCGAGAAAGGTCATGAGACAGGGCCAGTTCGTGTTGAAAATGGGTATTCAAGGTGTCGAGCATGTCCTTAAGGGTTGGAGAGCGTGGGGATCTCCATCATCTAGCCACACAGAGTCTCGCTGCGAGGAGGATGTTTGCTATAATAGGACAGACTGGGCAAGGAGAATCTTCCAGTCCGATACCCAACAAGGCCAGCATCGGAGTGAGTTGAGTAGCAATACCTGAAAGAGAGACGACGAGTGCTTCGACCTGTCTCCAGAAAGTCTGCATTACTGGGCACGACCACCACATGTGTGAGGATGAACCCACTCCACCACATGATCTCCAACATTCTTGAGCAGAGGAAGACACAGAGCTATGTCCTGCAAAGTGGGCTAGCTTAATTGGTGTGATGTACCACTCCATTTGTATTTTCTTGATCTGCTCAAGGTGATTTATACAGCGTGAATAGGCCGAGCTGCGACGAGCCGCCATCTGCCATTGTTCTAATGTGGCGCTGAATTGGAGTAGATTCTCCCATTTCACCATGAACGGAAGTTTGCTGAAGCTGTTCCGTCTAGCCAGGGCTCCATACAAAATTGAGATACCATGGCCAAGTGGAGTGGAAGCTTTAAAGAAACTCTGGACCGAGCCATCAAACAGTGAAACATCTACTGTGGGCATGGTGGTAGAATTCAGGAAGTGGCGCAATTGTAGGTAGCAGAAGAAAGAGGAGCGCGGGAGATCATACTGGTCAACTAGCTCAGTAAAAGATTTGAGATTGGTCCCATCGAGAATCTGATGAAGGTGTAGAACTCCCTTAGCTCTCCACGGGGAGAGAAAGAGAGACTCCACCGACAGCTCCGCAGCTAGGATAGAGATATACTTATATAGAAAGGGGAGAAGGCCTCGTCCACTGATGTACCACACCCTTAGCAATGTTGTCATTGATTTTAGAAGTGAATGATTACAGTGTGTGCACAGCAATGACATCTCCAGTAGGAGCCTGGTAGAGTTACGGGGTGCTAGTGACTTCTCTATCTCCATCCACAGGGGGCAGGGAACATCGGCCCACCAATATCGCGCCGCAGCAAGGTGGATTGCTGTGTAATATGAAGAGATGTTTGGGGCTCCCATTCCCCCAAGGTCAATTGGTAAAGTGAGAACCCTGGCACTCACCCGGTGAGGTCTATTATTCCAGATGAATTTCCCTAGGGTGGACTGTAATAAAGCAATCATTCGCTTGGTAAAGGTCAGTGGGAGACAGGCAAGGACAAATAAAATCTTAGGGAGATAAACCATCTTAACAATTTGTACCCTGGCGACCCAAGACAAGAAAAGACCTGCGTGTGAGAATAGTTCGGTTTTAAGTTTATGGAGAAGGTCGTCAAAGTTGCGTTGTATTATTTTGTCAGTCTGGAGGATCTGGATACCCAGGTAGGGGATCCCCGAAGGGACCAAACAAATGGGAACTGAGAGCGGAGTGTATGGGCCTGGTCTGGAGGGATGTTGATCGGATACAGTAAGGATTTGGAGGTGTTGAGTCTGTAATAAGAGGCTTCAGAGAATTCCGCTAAGAGCTCCATAATTCTAGGAATCGTAACCATGACATCAGAACACATGAAGATAACATCATCGGCATAGAGTCCGATTCTGTGCTCCCTCCCCCCAACGAGGGGACCCTTAATCAACGGGTCAGTTTTAACTCTAACGGCCAGGGGTTCCATGGCTAGAACAAAAATGAGCGGAGACAAGGGGCAACCTTGTCGGGGACCGTTGGAAATATTGAACAGAGACGACAGAAAGCCCGAAGCTCTAAGCCTCGCCGAGGGGGAGGATACAGTGCCATGATTGCATCCCTAAATTCTCCCTCCAAACCAAATCTGCCGAGAACTGCCTCCAGATACCCCCAATGCACTCTGTCGAACGCTTTCTCAGCGTCTAGTGAGAGAAGTGCACTGGGGATAGACTGACGTTCCATGAGCTCTAAAAGATCCACGACCCTTCTAGTGCCGTCCGAGGCCTGTCGACCCGGGACAAACCCGACCTGTTCCGGGCCTATAAGTGAGGGTAAGACCGTTAAAAGGCGTGTGGCCAGTAACTTGGCGTATATTTTCAAGTCGCTATTTAACAGCGCAATTGGGCGGAAATTTGCCGGGGATTCAGTGGGTTTCCCAGGTTTAGGAATTGCTGTGATTGTCGCTTCTAATCCTTCTTGACGAATAGCCTTTTCTTTCCTCCAAAAGGAAATAACAGCTAGTAATCTAGGGGCTAAATGTTTCAAAACAGGTGGCATAGTACTGGTATGTGAAGCTGTCAGGGCCCGATGCGGAATTCTTTTTCTTTAAAGAGCTCACCACTGAAGTGATTTCTTTTTCAGTAAATGGAGCGTTTAAGAGCGAGGACTGCTCTGGTGAAAGTCTTGGGAGCTGCACCTTATCTAAGAAGCGTTGAATACTATCTGCCGAAGGCTGAGGGGTAGTTGCATCTTCCCTTAAGTTATATAACTGAGAGTAGTAGTCTTTAAATTCCTCCGCTATGTGCAGGCGGTTGCTAATTTTACGACCGTCAGCCCTGAGCAGATATGCTATTCTGGCGTCTTTACGTTTTTTCCTGACACGCCTGGCCAGTAACTTGCCCGCCCTGTCCCCCATACCATAATACGTGGCTTTATTTTTTTTTAAATTATGTTCTGCTTTGGCTAAGAGGAGGGAGCGCAGTTCCTGTCTTGCTTTGGTGAGATCAGCCAGATTGCATGAGGTGGGATTTCGTTTGTGAAGGGGCTCAAGGTCAGCAATTATTTGGGTTAGCTCTCTTACTCTCCGTTCCCTTTCTTTCTTAATCCTCGAGGCTATCTGGATAAGAGAGCCCCGAATTGTCGCTTTGTGAGCATACCAGAGAACTTCGGGATTGATGTCTGGGGTGTCATTTATGTTGAAATATTCATCTAGTTGGGATGATATTAGTGTTACGTTCTCTGGATAAGACAAAATATGGTCGTTTATTCTCCACGTCCCTTGTGAAGAAACCTGCCGAGAGTCTTTGACCTTGAGGGAAATGGGAGCGTGGTCGGACCACGTGATATGCCCCACTGAGGATGTCAGACAGTGAGAAAGAAGGGCATCATTTACCAGAAAATAATCAATCCTGCTGCATGTTTTCAATCGCGGAGACATGTATGTGAAGTCCCTCTCCTCACCATGAGAGTAACGCCATATATCGTGTAAATGACGATCAAAGAGTAGATCACCCATTTCACCACGGCATTGGGAGGGGATCGAGCAGTCAAGCGTTTGCTCACTGGTAGGTTGAAGTCGCCCCCAATAAGTGTGAGACCATCAGTGATGGATTCCAACCTTGTGAACAAAGAGCGGAGAAATTTAATCTGCCCTTTATTTGGCCCATATACAGACACCAAAGAGTACATTACGCCATTGATCAGGCCTCGGACCATCACAAAACGTCCTTGAGGGTCACTAACCTTTTCAATCAATTGGAAGGCTATGGACTTGTGAATGAAGACTGCAATGCCCGCTTTCTTGTTCTCTGCATTTGCATACAATTGCGTCGGGAAAAGAGGAGAGGACATCCTATGGTTGTCTTGAGCAAGGAGATGTGTTTCCTGCAAAAAAAGCACATCCGCTTGCAGCTTTTTTAGCTGCTGCCATACCAAGGAGCGTTTTCCCGGCGAATTTAGGCGTTCACATTGATGGAAACAAAATTAATGCTCATGATAGCTCAGTCAGAGTTCCCAGTTAGCTCAGAATAGGCAAAACCTAAAATTGAGATAGAAGTGATATGGTTAGACTTAAGATAAACGTGACCTCTTAAAACTCTGATGCACAATCTCAAAAAAGGAATAGGGGTAGGGGTTCATGAACAAGGTATCAAGGGAGGGAGGATAGGCGAGGCAAGAAAGGTTGGGTAGGGGGAAAACCTAAACTAGTATTAGATAACAATTTAGAATTAATAAGAGTTAACAATCAAAAAAGTTACTGTTCACGCCCCGATTCGGGAGGCCCCGATGTTGGGGGGAAATATCCGGGAGGAAAAGAACAATATACTGATTCGAAACCAAAGGTCAGATCAGAGGGGGAGGTCAGATAACAGGAAAACCAGGAAGAAGCAAGGTGGAACAAAATGTTAGGGAGTGTCCTAAGAAAACACTCAGGGGGGCTAACAATCCGTGAAGGATTTTAGAGTAAAGGGGATAGAAGAGAATAGTAGGAGGTAAGAACGGTGAGAAGAAAGGGGCGAGGGGAGAGATGGTAAAGAAGGGCAGGTCAGGTTCCTAGTAAAGAGGCTGAGAAAATTCAGTTAGCATAGAAGATAAGAGTTAAATGCGAGGGGAGCTATAGAGAGGAAGGAGTAGGTTAGAAGAAAGTGATGAGGGGGAACAAAACGTAAATCAAAACCAAAAATAGAAATAGATGAGTAAAATAAGAAGAAAAGGAAGAGAGACCCAGGGAATCAATCTGAAATCAAATCACAAATGTTCTCAGTTACGTCGTTCAGTCCGGATCCAGACGTCTCTCAGGAGTGGGGAGCGAGGTGACCAAATCTTCAGAAGATGTCTGGGAGATCTTCTCCGGAGGAACCAAGTTCCATTTCTGGAGATGAGATAAAGCTTGCTTGGGGGTTAAACATATATATGTTTTGTCACTGCGTCTAATGATGAGCTTGAGTGGAAACCCCATCTGTAATCAATGCGCTTTTCCCGGAGGATGGCAGTGGCAGTGTGAAAAGCTTTACGTCGTGCCAGGGTACCTGGGGATAGATCTGCATAGACGGCAATGTGCTGAAAATCCTCCAAGACCTCTGCCCCTTGCCTTAGAGCTCTTAAAAAGTCATCCTTCATCTCGTAGTAGTGGACTCTTGCGAGTTCCTCCCGAGGAAGAGAGGGATCTAAAGCTGCCGGTCTAGGGAGACAATATATTCTGTCAACAATTACCTCCCTCGGTTGAAGCCCAGGGAGGACTTATGCAATAAATCTCTGCAGCAAGGACCGAAGCTCAGAAGCAGGGACTGTGTCAGGTATACCTCTCAATTTAAGGTTATTCCTGCGGGAACGGTCTTCTAGGTCTAGTGTCTTTAAGGTGGTCTTTTCCCATTTATCTTGTAATGCGGCGTGCTCGTCCAGCAGTGCATTATGTAACTGCACTAACCTCTCCATATCCTCTTCAAGCTGTGTGGTGTGGGCTCCAATGTCCTTCACCTCCCCCCTCAGGCCCACAATCATGTCCCTCATATCCTCTTGAAGAGAGGATCTCAGCGTGGCCAGGAGATCTCTCATAGCAGAATGTGTTATGGGGGGCTTCAGGAAATAGTCCTGTATTAGGCGCTGTGGAGGACTGGGAGGACACAGATGCCCTCCTGGAAGCTCGGGTAGGCGGGAAGGAGAGGAGGGCGGAGGCGCCATGTTAAGTGATAATGGCGGGAAGGAGCGCGCTGGGGTGAAGAAGTCCACCAGACTTCTCTGCGGTCCGTTCTTACCGCTCCGACTTCTTTCCATCCGCTGGGCAAGACTGTCAGGCGGCTTTAAGTGTAGGGACTGGAGCAGGAGCGGCGCTGAGAAAGCCCGTAATCGCTAGGCAGAGTCCCTGGGTCTTGGAGCTCCCCGTTCAAGCGGCCATCAGCTCCAAGCGCTAGGCCACGCCCACATTGTTCCATTTTGTACACAGCCACAAAATGAAACAATGTGTTCATCATTTCACTGCAACCAGAGATCTGTTCAGAAGTTGGACACAGAAGGTGGTGTGTGTAAAGCGCCCTTATAGAACAGAGACAATCCATGTTCATTGGGGTATTCTACTTTAAAGTATTTCTGCATCATGTCTGATGGGTCAGGGCTCCACCAAGCTGGAAATGTGCACAACTGGATAAAATGTCAGATTAGGAGGTACTGATGAAAGCATGTTTTGGGAATCCTGTAAAGTTGGGACAAATCTGCAAAGGAGGGGAATACAAGGCCATATAAGAGTTTGTCAAGCGTGCTCACACCTGATTTCACCCACAGGTCTAGAGACAACCCGGAGATGTGTGCCTCGATCGCTTTTACAGAAATGTATTTAAATACGGATTTTGTCATTGTTGTATCAAGGTTATTCCAATGATAAATCAACGAGGACATCGTATGTAAGGGAAAATTCAATTCCATGGGCTTCAGTAGCTTGGTCTCTATCAAAAGTCTAGTACACCTGTGGGGAGCAAACTTTCTTTTTGGTGCCATCTATAATTAAGATCCCCCAGCCCACCAATCTTTTGCAGCCTCAAGTATGACCACCTTGTGGTACAAATATAGATTTGGTACACCCATTCCACAAAGAAAATACTAGAAATGTAGAGCCTTCACCGCCACTCTTGTTTTTTTGTTTTTCCAAATAAATTTACCAAGTAGAGATTGTGGGAGCCCCATCTAGCTAGATGGGAATTTAAGAGTGAGACATCTGAACAAGTAGGTAATCTTAAGCAGCAACATCATTTTTACCATTTGTATTTTGGCAACCCAGGACAGTGGGAGAAGGGTCTGCCTTTCCAAGTCCCCACGAACTTCCAAAATCAGTGATTCGCAGTTCAACTTAATTAGGTCTACACATTTTGTAATTTTAATTCCTAAATATGTAAATCCCACTTCCTCCCACTTAAAGGGAAAATGCTCTAGTGTTCTATCCTTTACCAAATGTGTAATATTTATGGGGAATATGATAGACTTTGTGGCATTTAATTTGTAATTTGAGATTCTGGAGAATTCAGCCAGGGTGTCTATGACACCCACCAGTGACCCCTCCACGCCGGTGAGAGATAATATCACATCATCTGCATACAATCCCACCACATGGTCCGTATTTCCATGTATGCTTGGATTTGTTCTAAGAGCCTCTGCCAGCGGCTCCATTACAATGCAAAGATAACTGAAGAGAGAAAGCAGCCCTGCCGGGTGCCATTAGTTATCATAAACTGAGGTGAAGCCAGACGCACTCCCCACCGCGTTCAGATTAGAGTATAGGGCCAATATAGCCTTTTTAATATCTCCCACAAAACCAAACTTATCCAGGACCTCACCCATATAACCCTACTGCACTCTGTCAAACGCCTTTTCGACGTCAAGAGACAGCAGTACATCGGGGAGTTTATTAGTCTCCATTATCTCAAACAAATCTATTACTCTTCTAGTGCCGTCCTTGGCTTGTGTCCCAGGGACAAACCCAACCTGATCAGGTGCTACCAGAGAGGGAAGGACATACATTATGTCACATCGTCGTTGGACTCAGTGGCTGGTGTTCCTGCCCCGGCCGCTGGGAGGCGCCGGGTTCCTTCGGCTGGTGGTGCCGGTGATAGGAGGGCCATGTCCTCATATGGTCTTGCTCCTTTGACACCTGCCTCTGTCGCTGGGCACTGCCATGTTTCTCCTGTGGGTGATGATGATTACAGAAGGGAGGTTCCTGCAGACACATCTGATAGGCTCAAGCTTCGTTCTTCTATCAGAAGTGGGGTGGTTGGTACCAGTCGTGCATCACCATCTGGCATGGTTCTAGAGGTGGTCCGGATGAGGTCATCAGGCTGTGAGTTCCGGCCTATGAAAGGGAACCGCGCCCTTCAAATACCTTGGAGCCTGTCTTGCAGGCCGCCAGATATAGCCTTGGTTTCCCCAGTGATTTAGTGTGTATTTTGCTATTTTGACTCTGACCTTTGTCTGGATTTTTTACCCTTCTACAGCCTGCCGATTTTGTACCCTTGCTGCCCTCCCGGTTTTGACTCTGACCTTTGCCTGGATGTTTGACCCTTCTACAGCCTGCCAATTTGTACCTTGCTGCCCTCCCGGTTTTGACTCTGACCTTTGCCTAGATATTTGACCCTTCTACAGCCTGCCAATTTGTACCTTGCTGCCCTTCCGGTTTTGACTCTGTCTCCTGACTACGCTTTCGGGTCCTGATTTAATACTCCCTTCCTGGCGACCTTCCGCTCTGGTCTGCTACTCATCATAGGCAGCTACCTCCTGGGCTCCGCTGTAATTCCAGATCCCTGTATAGGGGTAAAGGGTTTCTCAGGGTGCTGCCCTACCAGTAGCTCAGCCTCGCAGCAGATGGTCGTCACGCATTATTCTGGCCGCAAGGATTTTAGAGAATATTTTTAGGTCACAATTTATAAGGAGATAGGCCTAAAATTACCAGGAATATTCGGGGGTTTCTCGGGTTTAGGAATGGTTATGATTACTACCTCAAGGTTTTCATGGCTTATTGAAGAACTTCATTTCGAAAAATGTAAAGTTTTTAGGTGGTAAGGAGCTAAAGATTTGACGAAACAATGATAATAGGTGTTAGAAAAAACATCTGGGCCCGGAGCAGTGTACTTTTAAGTACAACAGATTATTTGTTCTATTTCAGTGATAGATATGGGAGTATTTAGATCACTTACCTGAGCTGCTGATACTTTGGGGAGTGAGATTTTTTTCTAGGAAGTTACCAATTTCTTGTGGATTAGGCTGAACTGTATGGGGATCCTCTTTTAGGTTGTACAGTGAATAATAAAATCGCCTAAATTGTTTAGCTAAGTCGATCTGATTTAGTACTTTAGTCCCACCAGGTTTATTCAAGTGTGTATTTCTTATCTCCCTTTTTTTATTTTCCTAGCTAAAATCTTCCCTGCTCTATCTCCCATGGCATAATATTTTGTTTTGGACTTTTTAAGTGCTTTTTCGTACTCGAATTAAAGTAGAGCACGCAGCCTCATTCTTTGTTCCGTTATTTTTTGTAACAAATGTGGGGTGGGGTTTTTCTTGTTGCTTTGTTCCAGATTATTAATTTGAGTTAATAGGTATAACACTGCCGCCTCTCTTCTTTTCTTTTCTACTGCTGCCATCTTAATAAAAATACGTCTCATGTATGCCTTGTGGGCTGACCATACCACTTTGTCTGAGGTGAAGTTATTATCATTTATGTCAAAGAAGTCTTTTAACTTGGTCTCTAATAATTCAATGTTTTGTTTGTTGGTCAGTGAAAAATAATTTAAGGGGAACCAACCACCTAAAAATCCCTATCTAACCTATAAATATCTGTCCCTGGAGCCTAAAATTACTATTCTAACCATCCCTGACTGACTAAATCTACCTAACAAGATGCACAATAAATCACTTTTTATACTTACCAAATCCTTGTTTGATGGGCGTTCCTCCAGGGTCTTTGACTGATAGGCGGGTCTCCTCGCCGCGCTCGCACCTGCCTCACTGCTGTCCATCTTCTTTCCAGGATTCAAATTACCCGCCCATCACGTACTCGCAATGAGCGGGTCACGTGCTGCAGGCCCCGCGTCACTTCCGCCCGCCGCGTCACTGGTACACCCAGGCGGGCTTCAGAGCATGCGCAGATGGCATGCTGGAGCCGGCCTGGGCGCATCATAGCCCCAGCGACACGGCGGGCGAAAGTGACGCGGGGCCTGCAGCATGTGACCCGCTCATTGCGAGTACGTGATGGGCGGGTAATTTGAATCCTGGAAAGAAGATGGACAGCAGCGAGGCGGGTGCGAGCGCGGCGAGGAGACCCGCCTATCGGTCAAAGACCCTGGAGGAACGCCTATCAGACAAGGATTTGGTAAGTATAAAAAGTGATTTATTGTGCATCTAGTTAGGTAAATTTAGTCAGTCAGGGATGGTTAGAATAGTAATTATAGGCTCCAGGGACAGATATTTATAGGTTAGATAGGTATTTTTAGGTGGTTGGTTCCCTTTAAACACCACCGATTAGCTTTGACCAAAGAGTGCCTATCAGATATGGTGAGTGAGACAGGAGAATGGTCAGATCACGAGATCACACCTATCATTGCCTCAAGCGCACAACCTAGAGTTCTATTTGTGACAGGGTGTGCGACAGAGCAGGAAGGGGCACCAGGCCAATGATCAAACCAACGAGATTTATTGAACAGGGAAAGTGGAACAGTAGAGATGATGGTAATTCTGCAGAGTCCGTAATGAGTCCACAACAGCAGAAACAAGTCCGAGAGTGCCACCCGGTACTCCAACACCAGGGAAATTTATAACTAGTCCTTGCATGAGTCAATAGATCCAACAGATGAGATATACCACACAATCCCACGTGGCAGCTTCTATACATCTACACAGGGCACAAGGGTCTGGCCACAACTTCAGGCTCTCCACCAGCAGGACTCTCTTTTCATCTGGCTGGGTCACTCATGAGTCTATTGTTCGGGCTCCTGGGATCAGCTCAAGTATAGGGGGGGTTCACACCTACTTTTGGATGGTTTCCTCCAGTCAGAAGATTCCAGAAACTCAGGGCTTCATTCTGCCTTACAGGTTATCTATTGGAGTCAGCTCCTGCTGAGAAGAACAAAGACACAATCCCCACTAGCTGTTGACCAAGGCCTGATTACATTATAGTCCAGGAACACAGGCCGGGGGAAGGGACATATTGTTACACAAGTTAAGTTACAGTACATTAAACTACATAGTATACATGAATACAGGTCAGGGAAAGGTACACACCATTACACTATCATCCACAAAAATATAGTCCATCCTGCTATACGAATTAAATCTAGGGAAGAAATGGGGGGCAATCTCTCTCAGAGCTGTGGAGATATCTCCAAATGTCATGTAAGTTATATTCTGAAACCAGTGATTTCATCTCTCCCCTAGAGATACGTATGTTTCAGCAATCTAACATGACAGACATGGGGAGGTTGAAATCTCCACAGACAATTTAAAACCCTTTGGAGAACACCTGAACTCTCTTAAGTGTTTGTCTGATGAATGAGAACTGGTGCGTATTTGGGCCATATAGAGATACAATCATGTACCTAGTGTTGTTTAAAGAAAAATCAAGGAAAATAAAATACCCCTCGGGATCAGTGGTAATGTGATACAATTTAAAGGATAGGGAGTCTCTTATAAAAATAACCACTCCAGCTCTTTTAGTCTTGTTGTTTGCAAAAAACTGATGTGGGTATCAAGGGTTCTTTGGCCGAGCATTGTCCTGTGTCAACAAGTGCGTTTTTTTAACACAAATTACATCAGCAGTTTCTTTACAAATATTCTTCCAGAAGATGGATCATTTACCTGGAGAGTTCAAACCATTGACATTTATAGATATAGCCTTAATATGCAATGTTAATATTATATACTGCTTTATGTGAGACCATTGCTCCTAAATGTGTTAAAAACATGAGGAGGACAGACAGGGGGAGGACGGACAGGGAAACAAATTTGCTTGTATAAACAAATACAGGGTTATCAAGCCTAAATCTTTGCTTCATCATAAGAGGAAGTCCACTTACAGTTCCAAAATCAAACAAACAGTAAAGAAAAGGGAAAAAAAAAATGAAAAAATAGTTTGAAAGAGAGTGAAAAAAAGACACTCTGTGGACAACTTTGCCTGGTTTCAACACCGCCATAGAGGCACAAGACAAAGAGTAGAAAGCAGGAAGCGGAGAATGGCTATCCAGTAATCAATCATGCCGTGAAATAGCCTAGGTCCAGTTTTTTCTTTTTCTGTGCCTGAGGAGCTGTTTTGTCATTCGGATATATAGGCTGAATCTTCCATTTTAGCAATAAATCTCTCGCCTTTTCCAGTGATGTGCAGACAAATATGGAATTGTCCTTCAAGACTTTCAGTTTCGTCAGGAACTCCCAGTGGTACTTTATTCCTTGTCCACTGAGGGCTGTAGTATCCAGCTTATACTCCCTCCTCTGAGCTGACAAGTCAGGGAATACCTTCAGGTGGGCCATGTTATCTGGAAATTTTGGCCTTTTCCTGAGGCCAGCCTTAAAAGTCTCCTTTATTGTATAGAAATGAATGCGGGCAATAACATCTCATGGCAAACCTGGGTTAAGACCTTTTGGGTTTGGAATCCTGTGACTTGTATCCACAATTAAGTCCTTGCTGTCTGCAGAAGGAATCACTGTGTGTATGAAGCTTTGCAGGAGACTTGACAAATCTTTGTCAGGAATAGATTCATCAATCCCTCTAATGCAAATATTATTCCTTCTGGATCTGTTCTCAAAATCCAGTGTTTTGTTGTGGATTTGGGAAACCACCTTTTCTAAAGCCTCATTAGCATCTATTAGTTCATTATGAGATTTAGTAAATTCTGCCAGCTTCTGCTCCAGGTAGTCTATTGTAGTTCCCAGATCCTTGAGTTCTCTCCTGATATCTGCCTTAAACTCAGCTATCATTCTTTTAAGATCAGTTTGGAGTTCTTGCCTCAGGGATTTTAGCAAAGCCTCCATTGTTTTCTGTGTAACTGGAATATCTGTCTGAGCTTCCCCTCCCCTTTCTGAGGCTGCTGTGTGTGAGCCACATTGAGAAAAGCAGACAGAGGGGGCTGGAGAGTGAGAAGCTGCAGCCATGTTTGAGGCTGTATTCAGTAGCTAGTCTCTGGAGAAATATGTAGTCATCTTCTTTGGAGATCTCCTTCTTGCTGACTTGCCATGCTCCATTGGAACCACTGTGTCCTCAGGTCACCAGGTAACTTATTTAGGGCTTCCCAGAATGGTTTTTCACCTTGTTGTACCGAATTGAAGCCAATCTCTACTGGAGCTCCTACACTAAGCAGCCTGTGCCATTCAAAGCTCGGCCACGCCCCCAATATAAGTCACTTTTTTATGTTATACATGTAAACACCAGTGAGAAGCGTCTTGCAAAAGATATATACAAGCACGCAAATTCATTGCAAGCAAAATCATTTAAAGGTACATTTTTAAGGTGGGGAAAAAAAAATTGTTTCTTTTCCTTTTCTCCTCCACCCTATAATAATCACCTGTATCTTTCAGCAAACTGCACCTCAATAACTTCTTAAACAACAGATTGCAAGCAAATAAGAGAAATAAATACTGGAAAAGTCTCTGTAATCCTCCTCCTTAACCTATCTGCCGCCTTCGACACTGTTGACCATTCCCTCCTACTTCAGATCCTGGACTCTCTTGGCATCACTGACCTAGCCCTCTCCTGGTTCTCCTCATACCTAACGGACCGGATTTTCATCATCACCCACTCCCACACCTCCTCTTCGTCCTACACCCTATCTGTCGGTGTCCCCCAAGGCTCGGTTCTGGGACCACTACTCTTCATCTAGACTCTCGCCTAGGACAACTCATTGAGTCCCATGGTCTTCAGTACCATCTCTACGCCAACAACACCCAGATCTACCTGTCTGGACCCAACATCACCTCCCTACTATCCAAAATTCCACAATGCCTGTCCACCTTCTTCTCTGCTCGCTTTCTTAAGCTGAACATGGACAAAATTGAGTTCATCGTCTTCCCCCCAAGTAGTTCTCCCCCACTACCTGACCTATCCATCCTTGTCAACAACTGTTCACTCTCCCAGAGTCCCCCACACCAAGTGCCTTGGGGTAATCCTCAACTCTTCCCTCTCCTTCAAGCCTCACATCTAGGCCCTCGCCACCTCCTGCCAACTCAAGCTCAAAAACATTTCCAGGATTTGCACTTTTCTTGACCACGACAATGCTAAAACACTTGTTCATGCTCTCATCATCTCCCGCCTTGACTACTGCAACCTCCTGCTTGATGGCCTCCCCGCTACCTCCCTTGCACCTCTCCACTCTATCTTAAACTTCGCTGCTTGACTAATCTACCTGTCTCCCCACTACTCCCCTGTCTTCCCCCTCTGCCAAGCCCTTCATTGGGTCCCCACTTCTCAGAGATCCTGGATTAAAACACATAGGCTATGTGCACACACAGCGCTTCTTTTGTGTTTTTCTGCCCGGGCGCTTTTACCAGCGTTTTGCACCCGCGCAAAAAAACGCAAAAAGAAAGCAGTGCTTTTCACACAGCACGCTTTTTTACGGCCCAGGGGAGAAGTGATGTCACAGAGGGGGCGGAAGAATCCTGCTTCCTCCTCCCCTCTGTGACATGTCTGCCAGCCCCCATTTAATTCTGCAGTGTATTAATATACACTGGGAAATCAAAATATAGTAAAGCTATGTATGTATTAAAAATAATAAATAATCAATATTTACCTCTCTGCCGACTTGTTCAGGGTATCCGGGAGTCAGGCACCGATGTAAAAAGACCTTGCGTGATGTCATGGGTGCTGATTGGCCGCTCGCGGTCATGTAATATGTATCACATGACCGCGAGCGGCCAATCAGTGCCCAAGACATCATCACTGACGTCATGCAAGTTCCTGTCGATCGGTACCTAGCATTGGCTCTGCGCCGGAGACCGCGAAAAGGCGTCGGAAAGGGTAAGAATTCATTCTTTATTATTTTTAATACATTTGGCTTTATTTAATTTTGATTTCGCAGTGTATATTAATACACTGCAAAATCAAATGCGGGTGGTCACACATGTCACAGAGGGGAGGAGGAAGCAGGATTTTTCCTCCCCTCTGTGACATCAGATGCAGCAGCGCCGGCCCCTATGGGAAAAAGCGTCGGCGTTGCTGCGTAAAAAATTTACATGGTCATTCTTTTTATGCCAGCGTTTTTTCCTATAAAAGCGCTGCGCAAAAATACGCAGGACTCTACCTCCCCGTCCGTTAAATGGGAGGCCCTCAAATGTATCCTTAGGGGTACGTTAATTAAACATGGTTCCAGACTGAAACGCCTTCGGTCTGAACAAATTTCCCAACTATTACAGCAGATAGGCCTCCTGGAGTCCAGACACAAGGTTTCTGGGGATCGAGGGGAGCTCATTGAACTGACCTCTGCCAGAAACGAGCTTAGAAACCTGCTCGATGTTAGATTTGAAAGGCAAAAAGAGAAAACAAAAGGATTTTTTTACAAGAAAGCTAACTCCTGTGGAAGACCCTTGGCAAGGCTGCTACATCCGAGATCGGGTCCCACACAGTGACGTAACTTCAGGCCATGGGGCCCCAATGCGAAAGCTCCAACGGGGCCCCCAATTATTGCAAATCTTTAATAGTATTAGTCTTTTTCTATGGGCCAAAGGGACTTTTGGGGCCTCCCTAGGCTGCAGGGCCCGGGTGCGATAGCAACCCCTGCACCTGTTGTAGTTTCGCCCCTGGTCCCACATATATTCCGGCTATAAAAAACTCTACGGGTAGACTGGTGCACAGCACTGAGGATATCTCACAGACCTTCCAGAGGTTCTATGCAGACCTTTATGCTCTTCGAGGAAAATTTGACGATATGGACCCTGAGGCTTTGCGCCATAAAATACGGTCATATATTTCCAGTGTTAAGATACTGACCTTGTCTAGAGATGATGTTTCGTCCCTCGAGGTGGACATATCGGTGGAGGAACTCACGGAGGCAATTAAGGGTTCCCCGACATCCAAGAGTGCGGGACCAGATGGCTTCACGCCCATATTTTACAAGACTTTGTTCGGTGACCTGCTGCCTCATATGCTCTCATCTTTTAGAGCTGTATTGGGGGGACAGACCTTCCCTCTGCAAGCCCTTGAGGCGCATATTTGCGTGATACCTAAACCAGGGAAGGACCTATCAGAGGCGGCGAGTTACCGACCCATTTCTCTAATTAATGTGGACGTCAAGCTGTTTGCCAAGATTTTGGCCGATAGACTCTCTGAGAAACTCCCATCCATCGTTCACATTGATCAGGTGGGCTTTGTTAAAGGTAGAGAGGCGCGGGACAACATCCTTCGCTCATGTCTTTTGATTGATAAGGCTAGGAAGTGTAAGTCCCCTCTCTGTCTGCTTTCCATCGATGCAGAAAAGGCCTTTGACAGGGTCCACTGGGGATTTTTGTGGGAGGCCCTAGCACATATAGGCTTGGGTGATAGATTTTTGAACGGAGTACACCCTTTATACTCCCATCCCTCGGCAAGGGTACGGATAAATGGAGGCTTGTCGGGGTCATTCCTCGTCAAAAACGGGACTGGACAGGGTTGTCCGTTATCCCCTTTATTATATGTCATTGTCATAGAGCATCTGGCTAAGTCCATACGGGATAACCGAGACATCCATGGGATGGTGGTGGGAGACGTCCAACATAAGGCGGCGCTTTTTGCCGACGACGTTCTTCTTTTTGTTACTCGCCCGTCGTTGACCTTCCCTGCATTACTACATGAATTTGAGACGTTTGGAAGCCTTAGTAATTTCAAGGTCAATTATGCGAAGACTGAGGCGTTGAATATATCCCTGCCCTCGGCCGAAGCGGCTTCCCTTGCAAAAGACCTCCCTTTCTGCTGGCGCACGGGCCACGTAGTATATCTGGGAGTGAGCCTCCCAGCTGACTTGTCTGACGTGTTCCGCTTGAATCATCAGGTTATTCTAGGTAAGGTGGGGTCCATGTTGGAGTCTTATAGACCTCTGCGTCTGTCGTGGCTGGGAAGGATTCATGTGGTAGCGATGGACATCCTGCCGAGATTCCTCTATGTTTTCCAGGCCTTACCTGTATGGCCACCTGGGGCGTTCTTCTGTAGCCTCAGGTCGGTAGTTTCTCGTTTCCTGTGGAAGGAAAAAAGGTCATGGGTCAGTATGCAGGTCCTGTCCTCCCCCAGGGAGGGAGGAGGTGCAGGCCTTCCAGACATTCGTAGATACTGTATGTCGGCCATTTTGGTACGATTGCTGGATTGGCACTATAAGGCAGCCCTCAAACAATGGGTTCAAATTGAACAAGACGAGATCGCGATTCCCTTAAGCATCTGCAGTGGATTCCGACGAAAGCCCTGTCCTCTATTGGTCAATTGTCTTTCCTTACTTACTATCGAAACGCTTAGAGCCTGGCGTTCGGCTCGTAGAGAATTGGCTGAAGAAAAGTATGCCAGCCCTTTGACCCCGATTTTTTGCAATCCGCCGTTCCCCCCGGGTATGTCCAACCGGAGTCTCCTGGGATGGAAGGCGGAGGATGACATTCGAATTAGACAGGTCCTGGTAAATGGAGAGTGCCCCCCTCTAAGTGCTCTCCAAGCTAAGTCACCACATATTAAATTGAAATGGTGGGAATACCTACAATTGAGGTCCTTCTTGTGCTCCCTAGAGATCCGTAGGGTTCCCTGTTTGACGCTATCCACTCTGGAAGCAGTTTTTACTGCAGAAGCGGCACCTCCAAGAGGGATTTCTACCATCTACGGCTTACTGTCCAAATCTGTAGACGCCGGGGCCCATGGTTATAGGACGGCTTGGGAAAAGGAACTGGGTAGAGTGATGCCTGAGATGGACTGGGAGAGGAGTTTCCTTATGGCTCATAAAACGTCTAGTTCATGCGAGGCTATGGAGAAAAGCCTTAAACTCCGTTACATATGGTATCTCACCCCGGACAGGCTGCACAGGTTCTCTCCTGATGCCTCGCCCCTTTGCTGGAGGTGTGGAACTGAGATAGGCACCGTGTTACATATCTGGTGGAGCTGTCCCTCGATCCAGGTATTTTGGTCTAAAGTATTTCGTAACCATGATTTAGTTATGGGGGGGAATCTGGTAGGCACTCCCGAAATGGCTTTACTGTCCCTGCTCCCTGGCTCTTGGAAGTATCAGAGGAAGGGTATCCTTCGGTTTTGTTTGGCAGCGGCTCGTAATGTGATCCCTCGACACTGGAAGAACCAGGATCCTCCTTCCATTCTGGAGTGGTACTCTGAAATGGAAAGGATCCGTAGATGTGAGGAGATCTCGGCTGACTATTTCCAGACCCAACGGGATTATGTGCTGGTTTGGACAGAATGGATACTGTTCGGTGATGCCCCTGACTTACGCGACATATTCCATTGAACAATGAACCGTGGGCGGTCACTGTTCCACCGTGGGCCCTGGCCAGATGCTGACGCATACAGCCCCTTCTGTCTTTCTATCATACATCTTTACTTGTTCTTTCCTTCTTTTTTCTTATCTTCACTTTCAAAATTCTAGCTCTTTTCTGTTTTTCTTGCCCAATAAACCCTACTCCTTTCCCCTGGATGGTTATATAATTTTGTTGAGACTACAATGTCCTGTATATAATTTTTTTTTTTATTTTTTTTTTTTACTCTTTGCTTTTATACAACCACATGTTTTATAGAGAGATGAAACCCCTCCCACTATCTGTGTGGGGAGGGGAAGCTATAAATCTTAACATTTAGATCGGTGGCGGACCAATAGTTGCGGTAGTGAGTTATGTTTGTAGGCACTAACAGGTCCTGCTTCATATATGATACATTAAGCAGCCTTATTTGCTGTTGAGAGATTTTACATTATGTCGGCTGACAACACTGTTTGTAATGTTTGATAGACTGGAAAACTTAATAAAGATATATTTACAAAAAAAATTTGACTGAAGACCAGGTGGAAGTATTGAGTCTGGGTCTGACATTCTCTCCTTCATGCCGCTTTGATTATTTTGCAGCAGTAAAGGACTTGCATCTATTTGCCCGGAAATTAGTCCTTAAAAAATTACATGGAAAATCTGAGGGCAACA
This sequence comes from Allobates femoralis, assembly GCA_033576535.1. Lineage (NCBI taxonomy): Eukaryota > Metazoa > Chordata > Amphibia > Anura > Aromobatidae > Allobates > Allobates femoralis. The sequence goes on from JARQOC010000003.1 coordinate 377,616,982, forward strand.
ATCACGTTTGGATGACACAAGAATTGGACACCATTAAAGCACTGGAAGATATGGTGGGGGAAGACACAGATGTGGATGAATTAAGGGGTAAGTTCACTTTCCCGAAGATTAAAAAGTTTCCAGCCTTAAATCTATACCCCAATATAGAGCTTTTTGTAAAGTTGGTCACAAGTGAGTTTCAGAAAATCCCAAAAGGGAACTTTGGTGATAGTATCACTGATGGTCAGAGGTGTGCCATAAAGGAACTGAATATGCAAATAAGTCTGTGGAGCCTCGGTTAGGAGTCTCAAACACAGGACTAGCCAGATATCCTTCCAGTGATGAGGGGCAACACCCCGAAACAGCTGTCTGTGGATGGATACCTGGTCTTGGTATTCCTTTGTCATATCTCTAAGCTTGTAAAAGAGCTGGATATTGACTAAAAGGGCCACTTAACATGGTGGTTATGGTGTTCTCCGCAAGGAGCCACCCCTTGACTGGGTCCTTCCCTGGAAGGATATCTGGCTAGTCCTGTGTTTGAGACTCCTAACCGAGGCTCCACAGACTTATTTGCATATTCATAATTCCCAGGAGGCAATGCGCCTAGGAATTCACTGTGTTGAGCGCTTTAGCCAGCTGCCCGCAGTGTTTTCTTGGACTGGTCTCCCTGAGATCAGTGAATACTTTGTGATGTTGGTCTACTAGGCCTTGCTTCCACCTAGCCAGAATCCTACTCCACACTGATGAGGGGCAACACCCCGAAACAGCTGTCTGTAGATGGATACCTGGTCTTGGTATTCCCTTGTCATATCTCTAAGCTTGTAAAAGAGCTGGATATTGACTAAAAGGGCCACTTAACATGGTGGTTATGGTGTTCTCCGCAAGGAGCCACCCTTTGAATGGGTCCTTCCCTGGAAGGATATCTGGCTAGTCCTGTGTTTGAGACTCCTAACCGAGGCTCCACAGACTTATTTGCATATTCATAATTCCCAGGAGGCAATGCGCCTAGGAATTCACTGTGTTGAGCGCTTTAGCCAGCTGCCCGCAGTGTTTTCTTGGACTGGTCTCCCTGAGATCAGTGAATACTTTGTGATAAAGGAACTGAAGCAAATGAAGGATGTGCTTATAAAAGCTTAAGATAAAGGCGGAAATGTTGTTGTATGGCCTGTCAAACTCTATGAACAGGAAGCAATGCGCCAATTGGATGATAGGTCATGTTATGTACTTTTGACTTATAACCCGACCTCTTCTTTTCTTAAAGAACTACGAGAATTGGTGGAGGATGCGTTCTTAATAGGCACCATTGACAAAGAAGTCCGTGAGGGGTTGGTTCCGGCCAGGGCCGCACCGTCCATTGGACAGTGTGAGCCCTGTCATTCAGGCGGCAAGAGGCAGGGGGAGCAGCAGTGCAGAAGGGGGCGGCTCCTCATGCACACAGCCACCCCCTGTCATGGCGCCGGCCGCCCTCCCCGCTCACCGCAGGTAAGCGGCGCCCCGCCGGTGGAGAAGGGGCGGCAGCGCCGGGCTCCACCAGCACCCCCCCGGTAATCATAGCGCGGCTTAGGCTGTAGTGGGGCGGCAGCGCTGGGCTCCACCAGCACCCCCCCCCCCCCCGATAATCACTGGGCTCGGTGCACCCCTGGTTCCTGCATCACCGTAGACAGCTTGTTTATATTTATTGCCCAAGGTACATAAATGCACTCATAATCCACCAGGGCGCCCAATTGTATCGGGGGTGGGCAGTTTATGTGAACAGGTGGGGAAATACCTGGACCATTTTTTAAAACCCATGGTGGAAACGTTACCGGCTTATTTGCGTGACACCAATGATTTTCTCAACAAAATTGAAGGTGTAGCATTGGAGGATGATATGTGGCTGGTAGCGTTGGATGTAGAGTCCCTCTACACTTCCATACGTCATAAGGACGGAATTGAAGCCACTGAAATGTTTTTGTCCATGTCTGATTTGGACGGCTCTATGGTTCAGTTTTTGGTGAATCTTCTAGACTTCGCTTTGTCACATAATTTCTTCGTGTTTCGCGACAAGTACTACCTCCAGAAGCAGGGTACGACTATGGGGGCGGCTTTTCCCCCTCATATGCCAACCTGTTTTTGGGGGCTTGGGAAAGAGAAGTGTTTGTGATTAACCCCACCATGTTGGGAGATAAAGTGATACTGTGGATACGTTTCATTGATGACGTGTTTGTCATTTGGCAGGGCCAAGAGAGTGACTTGAAGCAATTTCTGGAAGAATTGAATAATAATACACGCAACATTAAACTGACCATGACGTACAGTAAGACGGAAGCTGAGTTCCTGGATGTGAAAGTTAGAAGAAATGAGGATGGACATTTGTTGACTAATCTCTTCAGGAAAAGTACAGCCGTTAATTCAGTACTTCATGCTACCTCTGCCCACCTGGCCCATTTGGTGAGAGGGATTTCAGTGGGACAGTTTCTCCGTGCTAGGAGAATATGCTCTAATGATACTCTATTCCATCAACAGGCTGAAGAGCTGACAGACAGATTTTTGGCTCGCGGATACTCTGGAAAAGTGGTCCAAAAGGGAAACCGTAGGGCTGTGCAGGCTGAAAGAAATCTTCTTTTACAGTCTAAGGGTGAAGAAGAAGAAGTATGATAATCAGGTGAGATTGATTGCTGGGTATAGCAACCAGTGGAAAAGGATGGAGGGGGCTTTGAAGAAATTCTGGCCACTTTTAACTTCTGATTTAGGGTTAAGTGAACACATCCATAGACACCCAACGGTCACCTATAGAAGATCACCAAATCTTAAGGACATCTTAGTGCACAGCTTATATGAGGGACCTAAAAAGGAAGGAATTTTTGGATCAAAAAGATCAAAATGGGTTTTTTTTCCATGTGGAAATTGTGTCTCATGCCCAAATTTAATCCATGCGACTGAATTCTCCTCGTGTGATGGATCTGAAAAATTTTGTATTACTCAACACATTAATTGTAACTCCACTGGTGTTATATATTACGCCACTTGCCCATGCAAGTTAGTGTATATTGGTTTGACATCCAGACAAGTCAAGGTGAGGATTAGGGAACATGTGCTTGATATATTAAAAGCTGAAGCAGAAGAAGACCTTTCCCTTCTGAAACCAATTGCCAGGCATTTTAAAACTGTGCACGGATGTAATGCAACTTTATTGAAAGCTTTTGGGATTGACAAGGTACATTTGAACATCTGTGGGGGTGACCTTAAGAAGACTTTGGCCCAATTGGAGACTAAATGGATAATGAGGATGGGGAGTGTACGTCCTGCTGGTCTCAATGACGTATTGAGCTTTGCTCCATTTTTGCAGACAGTATGTGGGTTTATCTGAATTAAAAAATAATTTTTATCAAATTCTGTGTCCGTTGTTTTTTTAACTATATATTTTTTATTATACATTTGTTTAGGATTCAGCAACTGGAGTTCGGAGTAGATACGAATAATGCAGGATATTCAGGATGAAGACAGCTTGTGGATGCACTTATCACTTTATTCTATAATGCTTTTTGTACAAAAAATTAACTTTTTGTGTTCTTTTATGTCTATTTATTGTAACACTTTGGATTCCCTATGTTTGGGTTTCTCTTAATATCACGAATTACATCTGGTGTGTATGTTGTGGATGTGATGGGTTGTATTTCACCGGCCGGTGTTGATTGAATGTGTGGGTGGTTGTTATGATTATCATCATTGTTTCTATATGTGCACTGTGCACTTTATTGTGCTGTCTCCTTTAAGACATCAATAGTGGGATGTTTCCCATTTTATATCTCTGCATTCATTTCTTTATATATATTTATACGCACCCGTTTTTTGTAATAGTGTCCCCAGAATGTTCCCTCCCTTGGAGGTGGACATTTGTCTGCAGACCGCTGTGGTTCTGTTACTGTGTGCAGACATGTCTCCTTAAAACCTTGATTCTATTAGATGTGGGCAGTAACTAGTGAGGATTGCCGGTCACGTGATCCAGAGTGAATCACGTGATGGCACACTGTGACACAGGAGTGAGGGCGGAAGTGACGTTCCGCGCCTCTCTTAGGGCGTTCAGTGTGCTGGCAGGCTGCATCTTCATGGGGACACTATTAGAGGTGACGCTTAGACGTCACTTCCGGAGTAGTCACCGGAAGTGACGATGAACGCTATGAACTCCGTACTTGTGTATAAAATGACCGGCTCTCAACCTCATGGTCACCCCCCTCGGAAGAAGCCTTGCGAAACGCGTAAGGGAGCCACAGCCACTGTTAGGTAACACTTTGACCCATAATTCATTTCGCTTGCATTGGTGATTTTGGTGCTTGTTATGCTTATTTTGCACCCAGTTTTGGGGCATTACACTTGTAGTGAATAGGCAGCATGCTATTGGTATTTCTTTGACTATACCTTGTGTACTTTATATGATTTATGTGGTTACCTATCTGGTGTGCTGTGATTGCATCACTTTTACTCACGGCATCTATGCTGTAATTTTAATAAAATGCACTTTTGAACTTGGGCCTGACTCCTGGGTTGTTTTTTATATTAATTATATGTTATTTTGGAGGGCCTTTTTACAACTTGAGAAAGGTTTTTTTTCTGAAACACGGTACGTTAGCAGCCTTTAAGCAAAAGATGTGTGCAATGCTGGACATGTATACGATGACACAGAAGCAGCGAGCCACCGTTGTGCTGGGACAATTAACAGGCGTAGTGGAGCTGGAGGTTGAGTCCAGGAGTGATACTGACAGGGACTCTGCTGCTAAAGTGTTTGATAAGTTAAAACTTGTTTTTAAAAAACGCACACAGTCTGAGTTGAGAATGCTGTTCTACCAGTGTAAATAGAGACCACAAGATACCATCAGAGACTATGCCCTCCATTTACAAGGGGCACGCCGGTCCTTAAAACAGATAGACCCGGCAAGTGTATTGGAAGAGGATAAAATGCTTGCAGAGCAGTTTACAGAGGGATTGAGGTCAGACTACCACCGCCAACAGGTACATATGTGGGTATTGGATCACCCAACTGTGAACTTTAATGACTTAAAAGATCGTGCTATAACCGTGTTAAGAGATCCAGTGCCTGCAGAACCTGCAATCCAATCCTGACAGGTTAACACCTCTCCCATAGACTTTAAACATGCTTCTACAGAACCTGCAGAAGCAGAAAGTCAAGCTGTGGCAGATGATGACATGCGTAACTGTGGCGCCCTGCCAACGCAGGTAACCCCATATCTCTCTGTTGCACAGCTGGGTTTCCACAGTAGGTAGCACTACAAACAACACCTTCCACCCCAGCACAGTAGGGGGAGCTCAACCTGCTGCACTTAGGCAGGATCCCCTATAAATATTGCTGCTGGGGGCGGAGTTAGACAGAGTGTAGCAGACGCTAGAAGAGCTGCAGGAAGGTTCTGGTGCCACGAGAAGGCACAGGCCAGAGACCCAGAGGAGCCCTTCAGCGTCCCACCAACCTAAGTGGGACTGAAGGCTGGGAGACCAGAAGCAGGACCAGAAGCAGGAACAGGCAGCTCCAGCTGGGAGTTCGTTCTAGAGAGTAAACAGAAGCCGGATATTGGGGATCCATACCAGTGGAGAACTACAAGTCCCACAGGAAACCCCTGGGCACCGGGGGAGCTACAGCTACCCGGTCTCCTGACAGAGTCAAAGAAAAGGGAGCCAGGTGCAGTGGCGACTGCAGAAACCAAGAGAAGGTTGTCCCAAGAGACCGCACAGGAGGGAAGGAGAAACAGAGTAGAGAAGATAGTGGAGGCAAGTCCTGATTTAATAGACTGTGCTTCAGAGAATACAAAGAGAAGGAGGCCTTACACCACTTGCTGTGGGAGCCCACTGTGCAGCCCAGCTACCCGTCAGTGCTTGCGACCATTTGCCTGAATACCATCAGTAAAAGGTAAAGAGACTTCTGCTGTGTGTTTGCCTTCTTTCTACTCCCTCACCGTGCCCCTCCATAGACTTTCCCTATTCTCCCAACTGACCCAACTCTGCTGCATCCTGCCCAACCTCACCACTTTGCCCTGAAGGTGCCAGTCCTGCCTGCAGGGACTATTCCATCACAGCTGCAAGCCCACCGACCTCCAGAGGACTGTAGCGGCGCTGGTGACCATCACCAGACTCAGCAGGTGGCCTCACGACAAAGACAACTTGTAAATACTCCCTGTTAATTCCCCCTTTTCACTGACTCCCAGGGCTACAGCCTCAGGCAGCCACCCGTGACATCCCAGACTGTAACCGAGCGCGAGCCCTGAGTACCCTGCCCTGGGCGAGTCACAAAATGGCTTCACGAACAGGATCCCGTGCCCGGTATCCCCGGGTACTGTGTGCCGTTTATTAACTGTAAAATGTGACTGTTAAAGTTCTGCCGCCATTACTGCGCCGAAGAGCGGGAAGAAAGGGGGCGTGCCAGTCTGCAGAGCGCGAAACTGAAACCCTGCCCCTCTCTCAGCCGAGCATTCCCGAGCGCTGCGGTCCGGAAATCCCTGAACTGTTTAACCCTTCAGCAACTGGCTGTAATTAACTAGAGGGGCCTCCAACGTGTCGGCCTCCTCCAGCGAGGATGAGGTGGCGTACGCTGACTCCCAGACTTACCCCGGACCTTCGATGGCTGCTTCCGGTAGCACTGCAAGTACCTCCGGTGCTTCGGGCACCATCGCCTCGATAATGCCCATGTTGTTCCCATACATCCCGGGGGCCAAGTGGTTGCCCCAGAATGATGGCCGCCCTGATACACTCGATGAGTTTAAGCATAAGATTGAGGGCGTCCTGGACATGTATGCTATGACCGGTCAACAACGTGCTACGGTGGTGCTTGGACAGTTAACTGGGGCAGCAGAGAAAGAAAGTGAGTCCTGGTCTGTTGCTGAACGCAGATCAGCCCCTGCTATATTTGATAAACTGAGAGCTGCCTTTGAGGAGTGTAATGAAGCTGACATTCGTATGCGCTTTCATCACTGTTACCAGAGGCCAGGAGATGACATCAGAGCTTATGCCTGGCGCCTGGAGAAAACACTGCGCGCCCTCATACATGTCAGCCCTGCGAGTGGACAAGATGAAAATAAACTCCGTATTGAACAGTTTACCCGGGGCCTGTTATCCCCTGAGGACAGTAAAAATGTACGCTGGTGGTCATTGAGCAATCCCGATGCTGATTTTAACACCCTGAAAGAAATGACCATCAAAGGGTTAAAGCCGGTAGAGACCCATGAAGCTGCAATGAAACGGTGGTGTGCTGGTGAGGTGCAGGCTACTCCAAAATCTGTACCCGTAGCTACAGCCACACACATTGTACAATCTGCTCAGCCTGACAAATATTATTCCCTGCGGACTGAGATGCAAGCCGAGATGAGGGAAATGAGTAAAAACATTTCCAAATGAATGAACACTATGCAGCTACAGAAGAGCCAGCAACCAGCGCCAAGACCCCAAGCCAAGCCTCAGCCGCAGATCCAGCTTACCGACAGCCCGGATGATGTCCCCTGGATGCGAGGGAAGCAAGTTACAGCCTACAGAGGAAGAACCACCGACTGCTACAGCTCCACTGGGTCCAAGTCCCTGTGCGTCGGGGCCAAACTCAGGACTAGATCAACAGGGCCTAATAACCTGGTGGAAGACTTTCGTCGAACAGAGGTTGTTTCTGTCCATTGTGCTAGATGGCATCCCGTTACCTGCTCTACTGGACACCGGATCACAGGTGACCCTCGTCCCCTATACCCTTTATAGAAAGTATTGAGCTGATGCTGATCTGAAACAGCCCGAGGTAGATATTTCCCTTTATGCAGCAAATGGGGAACTGATTAATATAATGGGGGTTAAAGAAGTGCCCATAAAGGTGGGGAAGGTAGAATTACAAAATCAAGGGGTCCTTGAAGTAGCAGAAGCCACTAATGCAAATGATCCTTATGTTGTCTTGAGTACCAATGTTGTTAGCAATTGCATGGAGGAGGTAGTGTCTTTGCTTCAACAGCTTGCTGAAACTGCCAGGCCTGGTCAGAAGAAGATTATCCAACACGAGAGCAGAGCCATCTAACACCAACAACAGGTAACAATTACAGGTGGTGAAATTGGTACAGCACGGGTGACAGATACACAGTCAGCAAGAATGAGATTCAAGCAGCGCTACCCGAACCCCACGAGGAAGGGGCAAAAACTGATCAAACAACCGGGCCGCTGGAGGACTGGTGCCAGCAGCTCCATGTCGGAACTGACACCACTCCTGTGTATGAAAAGCAAGGTGTATACCGAGTAGCCCAAGAGTTTGAACACGTTTTTAGTAAGCATCCACTTGATTTTGGTAGGATAAAAGGGGTACAACACCACATCCCCACAGGTACACATTCACCAATCAAAGAGCGGTATAGGCCAATTCCACCTGCACATTATCAGAAAGCCAAGGAAATGTTACAGGACATGAAAGACGCAGGAGTTATACGAGATAGCTGTAGTCCCTGGGCTGCACCGTTAGTCCTAGTAAGGAAAAAAGATGGCAGTTTGATGATGTGTGTAGACTATAAGCAGATAAACCGCATAACACACAAAGATGCTTACCCATTGCCACGTATAGAAGAATCTTTAGCTGCGTTAAAGTCTGCCAACTACTTTTCCACCTTAGATCTCACTAGTGGGTATTGGCAGGTGTCCGTAGCCGAAGAGGATCGAGAGAAGATGGCATTTGCAACGCCTATGGGCCTATGTGAGTTCAACAGCATGCCCTTCAGACTATGTAATGCACCCGGAACCTTCCAGAGGTTGATGGAGAGTTGCCTGGGGCACAAGAACTTCGGTACTGCTCTATCTAGATGACGTGATCGTGTATTCCAAGACCTACGAAGAACATGTCACCCATCTAAGAGAGGTGTTTGAAGCTCTGGCCAAATACGGGATGAAGCTAAAACCATCAAAATGCCACCTGTTAAAGCCAAGAGTGCAGTGCCTAGGACACATAGTCAGTGCTGAAGGCGTGGCCACTGATCCAGACAAGGTGACAGCAATCAAAGAATGGCCAGAACTAGGGATGGGCGAATCTACTCGCTAGGACTCGTTACTCGGCGAGTAGTAAGGGACTCGCAGGACTCGGTACTCTGCGAGTTTCCCAGTGATTACTCGCACGAGTCCAATGCAAATCAATATCAATCCTAGTTTTGTCAGAAACGCTGACAAAACTAGGATTGCCATTGTTTGCATTAGACTCGGCTACTGTGCCAGTGATAGCAGGGAAACTTGCAAAGTAACTGCTGTTTCTTTGCGAGCCGAGTCCAGCTGTCTTCTCTGTGCAGCTCAGGGTCCTAGAGCCCGCCTGCTCACAGACATGATGTAGCAGTGCTGAGATTGTTCTCAGTCTGCTCATTCCCTGTGCATAGACATCTATATCTATTCACAGGGGATGTAGCAGAGAGGACATCGCGTTTTGGACTACGTCGGACGGAAGAGGATTTTTTTAATTAAAGATGGAGTCCCTAATGGCTTTTTTTTTTATTTCAAATAAAACATTTTCTCTGTGTTGTGTTTTTTTAACCCTTTATTGGAGATTCTTAGTGGCTGGGTCAAACGTGGCCTGACATTAAGAATCTCGTGCTTAATACCAGCTTGTATAACAAAGCTGGTATTAACGCCTTTATTACCCAGCATGCTACCGCCACCAGGGCCGCTGGAAGAGCGGGGTTCAGCGCCAGAGGATGGCGCTTCAATGAACGCGCCATCTTCTGGGGCGGCTGCGGGCTGCAATTTGCAGCGGGGGGTGCCCAGAAAGCTTGGGCATCCCTGCGCTGCGGATTCCAGCCCCAAGCTGCTTAGCTGTACCTGGCTAGACATAGAAATTGCGCGGAGCCCCACGCATTTTTTTTTTATTATTTCATGAATTTCAGAGTCAGAGTCTCAGAGTCAGAGTCTCAGAGTCAGAGTCAGATCAATCAGAATTCGATTTCATGAAATAATTTAAAAAAAATGCGTGGGGCTCCGCGCAATTTCTATGTCTAGCCAGGTACAGCTAAGCAGCTTGGGGCTGGAATCCACAGCGCAGGGATGCCCAAGCTTTCTGGGCACCCCCCGCTGCAAATTGCAGCCCGCAGCCGCCCCAGAAGATGGCGCGTTCATTGAAGCACCATCCTCTGGCGCTGAACCCCGCTCTTCCAGCGGCCCTGGTAGCGGTGGCACGCTGGGTAATAAAGAGGTTAGGGCCAGCTTTGTATTATCAGCTGGCCCTAAGCCCAAAATTTATGGCGGTCACGCCAATATTAGACATGACCGCCATGAATTTCTATTAAATTGTTTTAAAAAAAACACAACACAAAGAAAATTTTTTATTAGAAATAAAAAAAAAAGCCATTAGGGACTCCATCTTTAATTAAAAAAATCCTCTTCCGTCCGACGCAGTCCAAAACGCAATGTCCTCTCTGCTACATCCCCTGTGCATAGATATAGATGTCTATGCACAGGGAATGAGCAGACTGAGAACAATCTCAGCTCTGCTACATCATCTCTGTGCACAGACATTCATGTCTGTACACAGGGAATGAGCAGACTGAGAACAATCTCAGCTCTGCTACATCAGGCAGCAGGCGGGCTCTAGGACCCTGGAGCTGGCAGCCAGCACACAGAGCAGACAGGACTCTTATCTGTGCGAGTTTCCCAGCGATTACTTACAAAGTAAACGAGTCCAATGCAAATAAATGACAAAACTAGGATTGCTTCAGGCTGAAGCTTCCGAGACACATCTGCGATTTGTAAATCTCACACTACTCGCTATTACTCGCTTCCCCATTCATTAACATTGGACTCGCTAGACTCGCAACGAGTAGCGAGTCCTGTGCTCGGACTCGCTAGAGTCAAGCGATTCCGAGTAATTTAGGATTCGCCCATCACTAGCCAGAACCCAAAACCATCAAGGAGATACGTCAATTCCTGGGTTTGGTGGGCTACTACCGAAGGTTCATCAAGGAGTACACCAAGAAGGCTGCTCCTCTGAAAGACCTGCTAGTAGGCCAACCCATGAAAGGCAAGCCAAAGGATTCTCCGTGGAGATGGGGTAAAGAACAAGAGGAATCGTTCCAGACGATGAAAGAAGCCCTGACAGGAGAAGAAATGCTAGCTTACCCGGACTACAACCTGCCATGCCTGCTGTATACAGATGCCAGCAATGTGGAACTTAGAGTTGTCCTTGCCCAAAAGCAAGACGGCAAGGAGAGAGTAATCACCTACGCAAGCCGAAAGTTGCCACCCACAGAGAGGAATCCAGAAAATTACATTTCCTTCAAGCTGGAGTTCCTAGCCTTGGTCTGGGCCATCACTGAGAGGTTTAAACACTACCTAGCCTCTAGCAAGTTCACCGCCTACACAGATAACAATCCGCTCACCCACCTGGAAACTGCAAAGTTGGGAGCCATGGAGCAGAGATGGATGGCTAGACTCTCCAACTACCAATTCACCATTAAGTACCGGGCACCAAAATGGAAATGCGGATGCCTTATCCAGGATGCCTCACTTATCTGAAGGAGGTGTAGATGAAGATGAGCTGGAAGAAGTGGAGTTACCTGCTTTCCATCATGTGAGAGAAACCCCATGCCAGCAGACCCATCGAAACCTCTTTACTGAAGCAATGAACCTGTTACCTCACTTCAACTGGGAGAGAGTGCAGAACCAAGACCCAGCTGTCGGCCTGATTAAACAACTGCACAGGGGTCAGCGGAGCTGCCTGAAAACCTTCCGTCTGATGCTAAACATCTGTGGAATGAAAGAGGTAAACTGTTCCAGTACCAGAATAAGTTATGCCGGCGGTATATAAATCAAAGCACCCATGAACAGGTGTGGCAAATCATCGTGCCAAAGTCAGAGATTCCCATGATCCTGGATGCCTACCACAACAAAACTGGTCACTTCGGGTGGAAGAAACTGGAACTGTTGCTGAAAGGTAGATTTTTCTGGCCAGGTATGAGGTCATCCATAGAGAAGTGGTGTAGAAAGTGTAAAGCCTGTACCCTAAGAAGGAAACGTGTGCAGAATCAGAAAGCTCCACTTAATCCCATCGTAACAATACAGCCATTGGAATTAGTCGCCCTGGATCACGTAAAGCTGACACCAAGTAGATCTGGTTATACATACGCCTTGACAATGGTGGACCATTACTCTAGATTTTTAATGGTAGCCCTTGTAAAAGACTTGACAGCTGCAACTGCTGCGAAAACCTTTCAGAAAGTCTTCTGCAGACCGTTGGGATAGCCAGAGCGTATACTCACTGATCAAGGACCAGCATTTGAAGCAGAGATTTTTCAAGAGTTTTGCAAGATGTATGGGTGCAAGAAGATTAGAACGACCCCGTATCATCCTCAAACAAATGGACTCTGTGAAAAAATGAATAACATCGTCATTGACATGCTGAAAATTCTCCCGTTGGAAGAAAGGAACCAATGGCCTGAGAAACTCCCTGACTTAATTGATATGTACAATCACATCCCAGTGAGTACCACCAATTGTACATCAGCATATCTGATGAGGGCTCGTACAGGAAAATTACCTGGACGAATTAAATGGACTTAGAACTCGGTGTAGTAGATCCTGAAGCAGAACAAACCATCTCAAACTGGAAAGTCCATCGACAAGAACAGTATGCTAAAGTCCAACAAAGTGTCGACAGTAACCTGGAGAAGTCCCGTGCAAAACAAGAGAGGGATTACAACAAGCGTGCTCCAGCAGAAATTATACCACCAGGAAGTTTAGTCCTAAAAAGAAAAAGAACCTGTAATAAGTTGGATGACAAATGGGAAAATGAACCCTATGTTCTGTTATATTATGTCCATGACAACAAGATCTGTATCATTAGTAAAGATGGTGGGAAAACCAGGCAAACAGTGTCCAGAGATAATCTTAAAAGATGTCCTTCAAATTAGGAAGAGCAACATTATAATCAACCCATTCAAGAGCTCGAACCCCTCCGGAACCATTCACAATCTCAGAACCAAAGGAAAGATTGATACAAACAGATTTAGGAGAATTCCCTGAAGATTGGCCTCAAATAGACGGAGCCATCATCATCCTAGTAATCAACTTTTAGACAAACAAACTCACCGAAGTTTTGACACTTTTTTCTCTGCCCCTTGCATCTAGCAGGTGGCTGCAGATTCCCCCAGGAGGTAACACATGCGTCCAGACACCGGTGCTCAGTCCCCTGCAACCTAAAACATGGGAGCGGTGTGTGGCAACCAGGCGACCTGCCATGTTAACAAGGAGGGGCTGGTGGTGAATACAGACTCATGGACACCATTAGGCCTCTGCCACAAACATCCAGGTGATACATAGTGTCTGAGCAGCCTATTGGTAACGCCTCCTTTTAGACCGGGCGGGCTGCTCAGCACTGAAAATATGCATCACTGTGACAGACGCCCCCTAGAGGAAAACAACCTAAACTGCAATGGATAAAAAGATGCAAGTAAATACTATAATAAAGATGTAAGGTGTTAGTTGGGTATTTCGGCGCCAGAATATCGTAAGCTCGTGACCCCCCGTCAAGGGCCTTTACACTCACGAGTCCCTAGCTATATGATAACTCATATAATTATATTTATACTGTATAATCCAATTAGGAAAATTTTTTAGACAAAAAAACTCACCGAAGTTTTGACACTTTTTTCTCTACCCCTTGCATCTAGCAGGTGGCTGCAGATTCCCCCAGGAGGTAACACATGCGTCCAGACACCGGTGCTCAGTCCCCTGCAACCTAAAACATGGGGGCTGTTTGTGGCAACCAGGCGACCTGCCATGTTAACAAGGAGGGGCTGGTTGTGAATACAGACTCATGAACACCATTAGGCCTCTGCCACTCTCATCCAGGTGATACATAGTGTCTGAGCAGCCTATTGGTAACGCCTCCTTTTAGACCGGGCGGGCTACTCAGCACTGAAAATATGCATCACTGTGACAGACGCTCCCTAGAGGAAAACAACCTTAACTGCAATGGATAAAAAGATGCAAGTAAACACTATAATAAAGATGTAAGGTGTTAGTTGGGTATTTTGGCGCCAGAATATCGTAAGCTCGTGACCTGCCGTCAAGGGCCCTTACACTCACGAGTCCCTAGCTATATGATAACTCATATAATTATATTTATACTGTATAATCCAATTAGGAACATTAGTCAACTTTTACCAACCCCAAGAAGAAACTCCAAGAATTCAGGAAGAAATACCCTTGCAAGAGAATCTGAGGATGCTGCAATCGGTACACCTGCTAGCCCAGTAGTGAGACTAAGTTAACGCAGAAACTCCCCTGAACAACCTACCCAATGCTCAACACCAATAAACACTTCACCTGAGACAGTAACACCTGTAGTGCGAAAATCACATAGGAGCACACGAGGTTAGCCCCCGTCTAGATTTGGAGAATGGGTGTAAAATAGATTTGAAGGTATATGTAAATTTAAAAAAAAACTGTGTAAACAGCAATGTAAATATTAGTGTACAGAAGGGTGGAGGAACTGGGCCCAGTCCCAAGCATATTAAGTTAGGAACAGAAAGTGCCTGGGGCAGGGAGGGACCAGGTCTCCTAAGCTGAGACACCCATAGGGACCCCTGTTTATTATTGAGAATGTGAACTTTTGAAAAGACTTTTCCCCTTTCTTTACACAGAGCGTACAGAGACATTACTGTAAGGACTCTATTGAACTTTTCCCCTTTTGAACTTTGAACTCTTTAAAAACTTTAAAAAGCCTGCGGTGGATGGACTAGCACCGTATGGACTTACCCGTTTTTCTATTTTTCATTTTTCAATATTTTCAGTGTCTTTTTGTAATTTTTCATTTTTCAAATATGTATATATGTTACAATTGTTATATCTTTGTTTGAACAAAATGTCTCAGTCCCGGAGTACTGATGTTACCTAGGGGGGTGTGTGGCGCCCTGCCAATGCAGGTAACCAATATCTCTCTGTTGCACAGCTGGGTTTCCACAGTAGGTAGCACTACAAACAACACCTTCCACCCCAGCACAGTAGGGGAGCTCAACCTGCTGCACTTAGGCAGGATCCCCTATAAATATTGCTGCTGGGGGCAGAGTTAGTCAGAGTGTGTAGCAGACGCTAGAAGAGCTGCAGGAAGGTTCTGGTGCTGGTGCCACGAGAAGGCACAGGCCAGAGACCCAGAGGAGCCCTTCAGCATCCCACCAACCTAAGTGGGACTGAAGGCTGGGAGACCAGAAGCAGGACCAGAAGCAGGAACAGGCAGCTCCAGCTTGGAGTTCGTTCTAGAAAGGAAACAGAAGCCGGATATTGGGGATCCGCACTAGTGGAGAACTACAAGTCCCACAGGAAACCCCTGGGCACCGGGGGAGCTACCCGGTCTCCTGAGAGAGTCAAAGAAAAGGGAGGTAGGTGCAGTGGCAACTGCAGAAACCAAGAGAAGGTTGTCCCAAGAGATCGCACAGGACGGAAGGAGAAACAGAGCAGATGAGATAGTGGAGGCAAGTCCTGATTTAATAGACTGTGCTTCAGAGAATACAAAGGGAAGGAGGCTTTACACCCACTTGCTGTGGGAGCCCACTGTGCAGCCCAGCTACCCGTCAGTGCTTGGAACCATTTGCCTGAATACCATCAGTAAAAGGTAAAGAGACTTCTGCTGTGTGCTTGCCTTCTTTCTACTCCCTCACCGTGCCCCTCCATAGACTTTCCCTATTCTCTCAACCGACCCAACTCTGCTGCATCCTGCTCAACCTCACCACTCTGCCCTGGAGGTCCCAGTCCTGCCTGCAGGGACTATTCCATCACAGCTGCAATCCCACCGACCTCCAGAGCACTGTAGCGGCACTGGTGACCATCACCAGACTCAGCAGGTGGCGTCACGACAAAGGCAACTTGTAAATACTCCCTATAAATACCCTCTTTTCACTGGCCCCCAGTGCTACAGCCTCGGGCAGCCACCTGTGACATCCCAGACTGTAACCGAGCGCGAGCCCTGAGTACCCTGCCCTGGGCGAGTCATAACCAGGTGCTGCAGTTAACCAAAAACATGGACTATGTATTAAAGCTCTTGCAAATTATGCCTGGGGCACCACCACCAAGCAAAATCCAACTAGCTGATTGCCCTGAGGACGTCCCATGGATGCGGAGGAAGAACATGTCGCCCGTGCAGGGTACCAACGCACCATTCCAACGTAGACCTATGTCGCCCGTGGAGGGGACCAACAAGTCGCTCTTTCAGGGGACCGACGCACCATTCCAACGCAGAGCCAGGGACTACACAGATTCTTCAGGACAACCCATCTGCCCGCGATGCAACAAACTGGGCCACTTCGCAAGAGGATGTCCTTTAAACACGAAAGGGCCAGCCCCCAGGAGTAGAGCAGCTGGGCCCAAATGACTGGCGTAACCGATACGTGGGAGGCCATCCGTACCTCAACATTACGCTAGAAGGTATCCCCATGTCAGCACTACTGGACACCGGGTCGCAGGTCACTACGATCCCACATATCGTTTGCAAACAATTTTGGTCTGATGACAATCTTAAACCCCCAAACCCCAATTTTTATATTACTGCCAGGGACGTAACTACAACAGGTGCAGGGGTTGCGATCGGACCCGGGCCCTGCAGCCTAGGGGGGCCCCAAAAGTCCCTTCGGCCCATAGAAAAAGACTAATACTATTAAAGATTTGCAATAATTGGGGGGCCACGTTGGAACTTTCGCATCGGGGCCCCAGGGTTTGAAGTTACGCCACTGATTACTGCAGCTAATGGACAACCACAAAAACAGGTGGGGTATAGAGAAGCTACAATAAAGTTGGGGAGGGAGAAATTAAAAGGCCAAGGGGTTGTTTGTAGTAGAAGACAATCCTAATGAAAAATACCCCTACATGGTAATTGGTACAAATATTATTGAAAACTGCTTTGGAGAAGTGTTGTTTTTACTCCTACAGATTTCTGAGACTGCTGGTTATGGGCGGACAAGAGTCATCCAAAGAGAGATCCGAGCCCTCATCCACAAGCAACAAGTAAATCTGTCTGGGGGAGAAATTGGCAGTGTGTGGGTAACAGACCCGGTTCCCATTGTATTACCACCAAAAAGTGGGATGATGATATGGTGTTGAGCAGCGATAGGTCGCAGAGGACAGGAATACCAGGCAGTTGTAGAGACGGTATTTTCAGAGCACAGACCTACACTACTGACAGCCAGAGGGGTGGTGGATGTACGCAAGGGACGAGTACCAATCCGTGTATTAAATTGTGGGGAAGAGGAAGCAAAGCTACCCCGGTATGCTACTATAGCAAAGCTGTATACTGTTTGTGACGACAACATACAGACAGTTGGACCTGTTTCCTCGTCTAACCAGGTGGAGGATAACAACTACAAAGGACAGCTGGAGGAGTGGTGTCAGCAGTTGCACATAGAAACTGATGCCACCCCTTCTCACCAGAAGCACAGAGTTTACCGGGTAGCGCAGGAGTTCAAGCAAATATTTAGTAAGCATCCATTAGATTTTGGGAGGATTAAAGGGATACACCATCGCATACCCACAGGAGATCATCCCCCAATTAAGTTGAAACACAGACCCATTCCACCAGGTCACTACCAACATGCCAAAGAAATGCTGAAGGACATGAAGGAGGCCAGGGTTATAAGAGATAGCAGTAGTCCCTGTGCAGCCCCTTTAGTCCTAGTCAGAAAGAAGGATGGCACGATGAGGATGTGTGTGGATTACAGGGAGGTCAACAAGATCACTCACAAAGATGCTTACCCGTTACCCCAAATAGAGGAGCCTCTTGCTACATTAAAGACTGCTAATTATTTCTCCACATTATATCTCACTAGTGGGTATTGGCAGGTCTCCGTTGCAGAAGAAGACCGAGAGAAGACTGCATTCACAACGCCAATGGGACTATGCAAATTCAACAGCATGCCATTCGGGTTATGCAATGCACCAGGAACGTTTCAAAGAATCATGGAAAGTTGCCTGGGACACCGGAACTTCGAGACAGTACTCTTATACCTGGAACACGTCATCGTGTTTTCCAAAACCTACGAAGAACACCTGGCAGAGGTATTCGAGGCTTTAGCAAAGTACGGGATGGAGCTCAAACCATATAAATGTCCACAATATAAGATATGCTGGGCACTAACGCGCAGAATGCCAATGTCACTATGTGACTTAGGGCTGCGGGACAGTCATGTGGTGCTGGCTAGCAGGCAAATGTCCAGTAACAAAATTTGAGAACAAAAAAAGCCGCACTCACCGACAACTGGATCTCTTTGTTCTTTTATTCACAGTCCATCTTTACAATGTAAGACCATGTTCAGCAGGGAGGGGAGTGCACGGGGGGGCGGACGACGGTTCACCGTTTCGCGGCCGTCTGCCGCTTCTACGGGTCCTCTACGGCGTCTGTCATCATTTCCGGGCTATATACACCCGGTCATGGCGTCACTACTGCCCGTAGTAAATATGTGAATAAACCAAAAACACACATTTAAATACATTAAAGTATATACAATGGAGAGCAACACCTGCTGCACTGCCTATAGTTGTAATATTGTAAATACACTCTAGCTGAAACCGGTTACACATTACTGGCTTTTTAGCGCGTCCTGTTGCCAAGGGAACTACCGTATACCCTATACTCAGCGCGCATTCTATTCAAGATCTTACCGTATGCTCTATACTATCTGTCAAAACCAGGACTATAACCAGGATGACATTACTCTCAACAAGCATAGACATAAATTAGTACCCTGACTCTACACCAGACTGGAAATTACGAACTGGAAACCTGGATTAACATACACGATCTCCCAAGTGTTGAATCTAAATGTATAAAACGGGGCAACTGCAATTCAGTATCGCAGAACTCCACACAGCTCACGATCAGTACCAAAAATTCTATCTTATTCTAGAAAAAACCTAACGCTCATAAAAAGACTGCCAGATCGTTTTTATCATTTAGTCCTGAGGGGCCACAAGCTCTCGTTTCAATAATCCACCTACTTTCTTTCCTTAGCAAAAGATTATGTGTGTCCCCACCACGAGCAGAAGGCTTGACCTGTTCTAGACCAACAAAGGTCAGAACGTCTGCATTGCCATTGTGTACTTCTCGTACATGTTTTATCAATTTAGGACTCCCTAAACCAGTTACTATAGACTTGTGATGTTCCCCAAACCTTTTTACTAGCTCTCTTATCGTTTTTCCAATGTAAAAGAGGCGACAGGGGCAAAAGATCGCATAGACTACCCAAGAGGTTTTACAACTTATAAATGATGTCACATTATGAACCTTATCCCCTATTTTAATGGGATTATCTGTCTCATGATTCCTACAGAACCGGCAGTTTCTACATTTAAAGTTCCCTACCGGTCTTTTTAAATCAAGCCATGTTTTTTCCTTCTTAGTACTGATTTTATTCTTCACCAAAATATCTTTGAGATTATTACATCTCCTATATGAAATTATTGGTTCTCCAATTCCCACCGCATTTAGCTCTCTATCTCTCTCTATTATATGCCAACACTTTCTGATGGCTCCTATAATCTTGTGGTACATTGGGCCGTATTTGAAGGAAAAAACAAAGTGTTTATTACTGCCATCTTTTTTCTTAATCTTACGCTGTCCACCTTTTGCTGCACTATTTTTCATTTCTTGTAGCAAGCTATCAGGGTAACCTCTGGCTCTAAAGTTCTTTTCAAGATTAATAGTTTGTGTTTCACGAATTTCTTGAGTATTGTTCATTTTATTAATTCTCAAAAACTGGCTATAGGGTAGAGCTTTTTTAGTATGCTGTGGGTGGGCACTTTTATAGTGGAGCAACGTGTTAGACGAGGTAGGTTTTTTATAGAGCGATCTTACAAGTGTCCCGCTACTGAGATCCAACTTGACGTCTAGAAATTCCAAACTTTTTCCCCCATATACGGAAGTAAAAACCATATTGTAGTTATTAGACTCATTAATATACGTGACAAAGGCGGCGAAATCATCATCCTCGCCTTCCCATACGACAAAAACGTCGTCCACGTATCTTATAAATAACTTGATAAATTTTAAGAAGGGGTTGGAACTATTATATATCAAGCGGTCCTCTAGGTGGGCCAGGAAGAGGTTAGCCAGGGTACATGAAACCGGCGTCCCCATGGCAGTACCGGAGGTTTGTTTATACCATGTGTCATTGAACATAAAAGTATTATGAGTCAGGATAAAATACAACGACTCACAAACGAAGTCAATAGTATTTCCATCCTGACCTTCTATTTGTAGAATATCGCGGATCACGGAGACGGCCAGATCTTGTGGAATCCGGGTATAGAGGCTCTCCACGTCTATGGATGCCATACTATACCCGGACTGCCACTCAAAATTATCCACACATTTAATAAAATCTCCTGAATCTTTTACATATGATGGTATTTTTTTCAGAAGTGGTCTCAAAAGCCAGTCTATATACTGAGAGAGAGGCTCAGTTACTGAACCAATCCCGGACACAATGGGGCGTCCGGGCGGGTTCAGCAATGACTTGTGCACTTTCGGCAAGTAATACCATAAAGGTTTCCTCGGGTGTTCATAGAACAATTTCTCTGCTGTTTTCTTTCCTATAGTATTGCTACAGACATATTTCCTAAGAAGATTTCTTAATTCACTGTTGAATTTATGTGTCGGATCACTCTTTAGTTTGACATATGTGTCAACACAATTGAGCTGTCTCATTGCTTCCTTTAAATAATCATCCTTTCTCAGGAGTACCACTCCTCCCCCTTTGTCGGCTTTTTTAACAAGCACGTCCTCCCATTTTAAGATCGTATCTAAAGCTAGTTTTTTTTCTTGAATAGAATGCGCGCTGAGTATAGGGTATACGGTAGTTCCCTTGGCAACAGGACGCGCTAAAAAGCCAGTAATGTGTAACCGGTTTCAGCTAGAGTGTATTTACAATATTACAACTATAGGCAGTGCAGCAGGTGTTGCTCTCCATTGTATATACTTTAATGTATTTAAATGTGTGTTTTTGGTTTATTCACATATTTACTACGGGCAGTAGTGACGCCATGACCGGGTGTATATAGCCCGGAAATGACGACAGACGCCGTAGAGGACCCGTAGAAGTGGCAGACGGCCGCGAAACGGTGAACCGTCGTCCGCCCCCCCGTGCACTCCCCTCCCTGCTGAACATGGTCTTACATTGTAAAGATGGACTGTGAATAAAAGAACAAAGAGATCCAGTTGTCGGTGAGTGCGGCTTTTTTTGTTCTCAAATTTTGTTACAAACCATATAAATGTCACCTGCTGAAACCTAAAGTCCAATACCTGGGACATGTGGTCAGCGCAGATGGAGTAGCACCAGACCCGGAAAAGGTAACAGCAGTCCAGTATTGGCAAAGACCAACCACCGTCACCGAGGTACGTCAGTTTTTAGGTTTGGTTGGGTACTATAGAAGATTCATTAAGGGCTACACAAAGATGGCAGTGCCCTTACAAGATCTTCTGGTAGGCCAGTCTAAGAAGAGAAGATCTTCAGAGCCACCATTGGACTGGGGAGAGGAACAAGAAAACACCTTCCAAAAGTTAAAGCAGGCTCTGACCGGTGAGGAAATCCTGGCTTACCCCGATTATAACCTACCATTCGTCCTTTACACCGACGCAAGCAATGTAGGCCTGGGAGAAGTCCTTTCCCAGATTCAAGATGGTAGAGAGCGAGTAATAGCCTACGCCAGAAGAAAACTTCAACCCACCAAGAGGAACCCGGAAAACTACAGTTCCTTTAAGTTGGAGTTCCTGGCCTTGGTCTGGGCTATAACAGAAAGATTCAAGCATTACCTCGCAGCTTCGAAGTTTACCTTCTTCACGGATAATAACCAGTTAACACATCTGGATACCGTGAAGCTTGGTGCACTGGAGCAACGATGGATGGCTCGACAATCGAACTATGACTTTACAAACAAATACCCAGCAGGCCGCAACAACGCAAATGCTGATGCCCTCTCCAGAAACCCTCAAGTACATCCACAAGGAATTGAAGAACTAGAAAACAAAAAACAACTTAGACCGGTTTCACATCACGATTTTGTGCCTGTCCGTGGGATCCGAGTTTGAAGGAGGATCCCACGGACAGGCACGGATCCACACGGATCCCTGCACTCGGATGGCAAATAGCCATCTGATCCGTGTCTATGCTGGATCCGTGTGGATCCTGTTCTCCCTGCTTCTTCTCTATCTGTCCCTGTCACTCCCTGTCTGTCCCTATCTGTCCCTCCTCTATCTCTGCTCTCCCTCTCCTTTATGCTCCCCCTCGTCCTTTCCCCCATCCTCCCCCCTGTGCTCTACCCTCCGGAATGTGTAAATAAAAAAAAAATCCTCTCTGAGGATACTTTACCTTCCGGCGGCTGCTGCAGGGCTGTGACAGTGTCTTCTGCTGGCTGATGGACCTCTCGTGATGTCACAGAGCCGGTCACCTGACACATCAGGTGACCGGCTCTGTGACATCACCACAGGATCTTCAGTCACCAGAAGATGAGGAGATGGTCACAGCCCTGCAGCAGCCGCCGGAAGGTCAAGTATCCTCAGAGAGGATTTTTTTATTTTTTTATTTACACATTCCGGAGGGGAGAGCACAGGGGGAGAGGACGAGGGGGAGCATAAAGGAGAGGAGGAGCAGAGATAGAAGAGTGACAGATAGGGACAGACAGGGAGTGACAGGGACAGATAGGGTTAATTATGCACTGAGCACTGCCTCTGGGCATGCTCAGTACATAAAGCACGGAGCTGGCATCGGATCCGAGTTCAACTCGGATCCGATGTCCATAGGCTCCTATGCTATCGGGGCTCGGATCAGCTCTGATCCGAGGCTGTCCGATGTCATTCTTGGACAAAAAACGCAGCAGGCTGCGTTTTTGTGTCCATGCTAAAATCGGACAGGATCGGATGGTGCCAAAATCGGATGGCAAAAGGCACACATCCGATCCGATCCGAGCCCCATAGGAACACATGGGATCCGATTTCGGATCCGAGTGTATCCGTTATGAAACGGATACACTCGGATGCCTTGAAATCGTGATGTGAAACCGGCCTTAGATATAACAATCAACATAATTGCTGCATTACTGATACCTTGTTAAAGGTATACCTGGATTATAGGAGCCATCGTTAACATAACATACTAAAACCACCAGAAAAAACGACTTTAGAGCTCAAATATGGATAAAGTGCAGAAATTTATTGGTAAAGTGACAATAGTTACAGAGGGCTTAAATAGTCACCAAGAGGAGCAGACAGGACCAGGACAAAAAGCTTCACTATGACTTAATTATATACACAAATAACCTATCCATAAATTACAAAAGTTCTTTGGATGAAGTGCCTTAATGTCCGTGCTGCTGCTACAGGATCAAAGGAACCGAGACACAGGGATGTCTGGATCAGCAAAAGCCTTTATTTTCCGACGCGTTTCAGAGCCTCTTACCGAGCTCCTTCCTCATGGAACATGTTGATGTTAATCCAATACTCATATAGTGAGTTAGTTGGTATATACCTATCTATTTAAATGATACTTCTGCCACATCAAAGTGCTCTTTGATATACTCTATTGTCCATCTTATTCCTGTATATTGGTAGTTGTCCTTAAGATCCTCAAATAAATATGGTTGTCAAAATTCTATTTCTATTCCCCTAGTTCTATGATATATTAATCCTCTGCATTGTGTCCGTGTTCATTGGCTGCGGTGTGCGCGAGTGCAGTGGCGTCTTTATCCATTGGTAGGTCATGTGATATTTTCACGTGGTCTGTGACGCCGCATCACAGCATCGCCATGACAGCCATGACGCGGCGACGTTAGCGGATGTGGGGCAAGACGATTGGATGGAGTAAACAACTCCTCCTATTTTGGACGTATTAGGTCCTGTGCGCCGCCGCTTCGTTGCTGTGGAAACATATGACGCGGCGGCTACGTCAGGAAGCTCCCATTAGGTGATTGGAGGGGGAGGCCTGTGTTGAAGGCACTTTTCCTTATCTGGATGCATGTGATCCTTGATGCGGCGGCCGCATCATTGTGTTACTATGGCATGACGCGGTGGTAACGTCAGTGGGACACAATGCTCTGTTGGGTTGGGGAGGCCTTTTTAACATGCACCTTTTCTTTCCCTGACATGCCCCATGAAGAAGGGACTCCGAAACACGTGTAGGGCTTAGTGTGCCAGCTGGAACTCTGAGGTAATTGCTTCATGACTTAAACTGAACTGTTTTATTTTGCCATATCTTTGTATATAAGGCTGATAGAGCATGTAGTGGGATTTCACTCACGTCTTGAAGAGAGGTCTGGGCCAGCACCAACCTTTCCAGCATTCCCATTTCACTTTGGGGGTCTCACTGCAGCGTTGCTGATCATGAACTCACGACCTGGAGGGGTGGAGGATGAGCTTCCTGTTGTAACACTTGCCTCGTCTCGGTGCTTGCTGCCAGCAGATGCGTCACAGCGTATTCAATCAAATAGAGAAGAAATGGAGCCGCACTCAAGGCTTCTGGCAGTATATATTTATTCAATCTTCATACAACAGGTTGTGCACAGCGGGTGTGAGGACAGTGGGGGGGGTACTACGTCGTTTCGCGCCCAGTCTTGGTGCTTCAGGATTGTACCCGCTGAAGAGCCAAGACAGGGCGCGAAATGACGTAGTAACCCCCCCGTCCTCCCACCCGCTGTGCACAACCTGTTGTATGAAGATTGAATAAATATCCACTGCCAGAAGCCTTGAGTGTGGCTCCATTTCTTCTCTACTTGATTCATGTAGTGGGATTTATTAAGCTATTAACGCTGATGGACTCCCTATGTGCTGATGTGGGTGCAATAATCTAATATGCACTTGGATAATCAAGGTGTATAGACTACACATGAGTTATTAATGCAATATGCACTTTATACATATGGACTTAATTTATGGATAGGTTATTTGTGTATATAATTAAGTCATAGTGAAGCTTTTTGTCCTGGTCCTGTCTGCTCCTCTTGGTGACTATTTAACCCCTCTGTAACCATTGTCACTTTACCAATAAATTTCTGCACTTTATCCATATTTGAGCTCTAAAGTCGTTTTTTTCTGATGGTTTTAGTAAGGAATTGAAGAAGAAGAGGATGACTTAGAGGAAATAGAACTCCCAGCTTTCCATTATTATTATTATTATTATTATTATTATTAACTAGCTGTGAGCCCGATACAAATGCATCGGGATTCTAGAACGTGCATTAATTTGATTATAGTAGTTATAGCTGTTAGCCTGATGCAAATGCATCGGGTATCTAAAATATGTTTATTGTTTTTTTTTAAAGATTTTTAAATAATAATCGCATCATCAATAGCAATAATATAAGCCATAGCATTATTATTAGCAGTAATAGCAGTATTAATAGCATTATTAGCAGTATTATGAGCATTAATAACAGTATTAATAGCATTAATAGCATTATTATTATCATTAATAGCATTATTAATAGAATTATTAGCATTAATAATAGCATTAATAACATTATTAATAGCATTAATAGCATTATTATTAGCATTAATAGCATTAATAATAGCATTATTAGCATTAATAATAGCATTAATAACATTATTAATAGCATTAATAGCATTATTATTAGCATTAATAGCATTAATAATATTATTAGCATTAATAATAGCATTAATAACATTATTAATAGCATTAATAGTATTATTATTAGCATTAATAGCATTAATAATAGCATTATTAGCATTAATAATAGGATTAATAACATTATTAATAGCATTAATAGCATTATTATTAGCATTAATAGCATTAATAATAGCATTATTAGCATTAATAATAGCATTAATAACATTATTAATAGCATTAATAGCATTATTATTAGCATTAATAGCATATTAATAGCATTAATAGATTATTATTAGCATTAATAGCATTAATAGATAATATTAGCATTAATAGCATTATTAATAGCATTAATAGCATTAATAGGATAAATATTAGCATTAATAGCATTTAATAGCATTAATAGCATTAATAGCATAATATTAGCATTATACATAATAGCATAATAATAGCATTATATTAGCATTATTAATAGCATTAATACCATTATTATTAGCATTAATTAGCATTATAATAGATTATACATTATTAATAGCATAATAACATTATAATAGCATTATAGCTTATTATTAGCATTAATAGCATTAATAGCGTTATTATTAGCATTAATAGCATTAATAATACCATTAATAGGATAAATATTAGCATTAATAGCATTAATAGCATAAATAATAGCATTAATAGCATTATTAATAGCATTAATAGCATTATTATTAGCATAAATAGCATTAATAATAGCATTATTAGCATTAATAATAGCATTAATAACATTATTAATAGCATTAATAGCATTATTATTAGCATTAAATAATAATAGCATTATTAGCATTAATAATAGCATTAATAACATTATTAATAGCATTAATAGCATTATTATGAGCATTAATAGCATTAATAGTATTATTAATAGCATGAATAGCATTATTAATAGCATTAATAGGATTAATAGCATTATTAATAGCATTATTAATAGCATTAATAGCATAAATAATAGAATTAATAGCATAAAAATAGCATTAATAGCATTAGTATTAGCATAAAGAGCATTAATAGCAATATTATTAGCATGAATAGCATTATTAATAGCATTAATTAGCATTAATAGATAAATATTAGCATTAATAATAGCATAATAATATAATAGCATTATACATATAGCATTATAATAGCATTATAGCATTAATTAGCATTATATAGCATTAATTAATAGCATTAATTAGCATTAATAATAGCATTAATAATAACATTATTAATAGCATTAATAGCATTATTATTAGCATTAATAGCATTAATAGCATTATTATTAGCATTAATAGCATTAATAATACATTAATAGATAATATTAGCATTAATAGCATTAATAGCATATATAATAGCATTAAATATAATTAGCATTATAATAGCATTATTAATAGCATTAATAGCATTATTATTAGCATAAATAGCATTAATAATAGCATTATTAGCATTAATAATAGCATTAATAACATTATTAATAGCATTAATAGCATTATTATTAGCATTAATAGCATTATTATAGCAGTAATAGCATTATTAGCATTTTTTTTTAATTATTATAATTAATTACATTATTAATATTTTTAGCATTTATTTTTTTAATTAATTTGCAATTGATTTTTTAATATATATTTTAAAATTAATGTAAATATAATTTATGAGACCATTCTTTTAGTCCGCTGAAAGGGATGATATTATTAGCAGTAATATATTTATTATTTTTTTTAATTATTATTTTTATTTAATTATTTATTATTTTTAATTAATTTTTTTATTATTTTTTAAATTTTTTTTAATTATTTTTTTTATTATTAAATTTATTATTTAGGCTGAGACCCAGTTCTCTTCAGGTCCGCTGAAAGGGCTGATATAATTAGCATATAATTAATTTTTTTATTATTATTTTTATTGAATTATTTATTATTTTTAATTTATTTTTTTATTATTTTTTAATTATTTTTTAAATATTTTTTTTATTATTAAATTTATTTATTTTTTTAAGTGAGAGTGAGACACAGTTTTCATTCAGGTCCGCCTTTTTTTTTTCCCCATTGACATACATTAGCGGTGTGTCGGCGATTTTATGGCCGGCCACCTGGTTCTATTTGTCGGCCCTAAAATCGCGGACACACCGCTAATGCATGTCTATGGGCAGTCAGCTCGAATTCTGATTGGTCGGCGTCCAATCAGAAATCGGGCTGACTGTCCATAGACATGCATTAATGGTGTGTCCGCGATTGTAGGGCCGACAAATAGAACCAGGTGGGCGGCCATAAAATCGCCGACACACCGCTAATGTATGTCAATGGGGAAAAAAAAGGCGGACCTGAATGAGAACTGTGTCTCACTCTCACTTAAAAAAATAAATAAATTTAATAATAAAAAAATAATTTAAAAATAATTTAAAAATAATAAAAAAATAAATAAAAAATAATAAATAATTAAATAAAAATAATAATAAAAAAAAAAAAAATGCGGACCTGAATGAGAACTGCGTCTCAGTCTGACTTAAAAAAATAAATAAATTTAATAATAAAAAAAATAATTTAAAAATAATTTAAAAATAATAAAAAAATGAGGGGCTCTTCTGATTGGCTGAGGGCAGTATACAGCGACCAATCAGAAGAGGGCCTCAGATCTCATTGAGATAGAATGGCGGATTTTTCGTCCATTCTATCTTAATGAGAAGGAAGTGGACGTCGGAGGTGGAAGTTTGCGAAAAGAAGACAGAAGATCCCCGGGGCCGGACGAAGAGGCGGAGATGGCGGAAAGAAGAGAGAAGACCCCCGGGGCCGGAGGAAGAGGACGCCTGGCCGGACGGAGGACTTGTGGATCGGACGGACGATCAGATGACTTGAAGGCATGTAAGTGATCGACGGGGACGTTAGGTTAGGGAACGGCGGGGGCTTCGGGTGTAGGGCGTTAGGTGTTAGCGCGAGCGGCGGGGGACAGCGGCGGGAGCTTAGGAAGCGGCGGGGCTTAGGGAGTAGGGGATGGGCGGCGGGGCTTAGGGTGTATCGGTGGGTGCTTAGAATGCGGCGGAGCTTAGGGGATAGGGGCGGCGAAGTTAGGGGGTAGGCGGCGGGGCTTAGGGGGTATCGGTGGGGGCTTAGGATGCGGTGGTGGTTAGGGGCGGCTGACTTAGGGGGTAGGGGGTTAGAAGCGGCGGACTTAGGGGGTAGGCGGCGGGGCTTAGGGGGTATTGATGGGGGCTTAGGATGCGGCGGGGCTTAGAGGGTAGGGGCTTAGGTGCGGCGGTTCTTAGAGGGTAGGGGCTTAGGTGCGGCGGTTCTTAGGGGGTAGGGGGTTAGGTGCGGCGGGGCTTAGAGGGTAGGGTCTTAGGTGCGGCGACGCTTAGAGGGTAGCGGCTTAGTTGCGGCGGGGCTTAGGGTGTAGGGGCATAGGTGCGGCGTGTCGGGGCTTAGGGTGTAGGGGTGCGGCGCACTTAGGGGGTAGGGGCTTTGGTGCGGCGGGGTGGTTTTGTTGCGGGGTGGCTGTGCGGACATGGGGGGGGTCTGTGCAGAGATGGGGGTGGGTGTGCGGAGATGGGGGCGGCTGTGGGGAGATGGGGGGGGCTGTGGGGACATGAGGGTGTGTGTGCGGACATGGGGGGGGCTGTGGGGACATGAGGGTGTGTGTGCGCGGACATGGGGGGGGCTGTGTGTAGATGGGGGGGCTGTGCGGACATGGGGGTGGGTGTGCGGACATGGGGGTGGGTGAGCGGACATGGGGGTGGGTGAGCGGACATGAGGGTGGGTGAGCGGACATGGGGGTGGCTGTGCGAACATGGGGAGGTCTGTGCGGACATGGGGGGGCGGCTGTGCGGACATGGGGGGGCAGCTGTGCGGACATGGGGGGGCTGTGCGAAGATGGGGAGGGCTGTGCGGACATGGGGGAGCGAGTTGCGACTCAGGCAGCGACTCGCTCCATGATCCCCGGGTAGCGATTTGCGGCTCAGGCAGCGACTCGCAATGGCCTCGCGGCCATTGCTCGCGCTACCTGAGCGGTAAATGGCAAACGTTGTGGGCGAGCCTGTGGGTAGATTTTGGGCCAGCGACTCGAAATGGCCGCTTGCGGCCATTGCTCGCCCTGGGCCAGCGACTCGCAATGGCCTTGCAGCCATTGCTCGCGCAGCATTGGGCGCTTCGCGCCCAATGTTAAATTCGTATCCACATGACCACGCCGGAAGTAGCGCGCGGAGGGGCGCTTTTCCGATTCGCGATTATATAATAGACTAGCTGTGAGCCCGATGCAAATGCATCGGGATTCTAGAACGTGCATTAATTTGATTATAGTAGTTATAGCTGTTAGCCTGATGCAAATGCATCGGGTATCTAAAATATGTTTATTGTTTTTTTAAAGATTTTTAAATAATAATCGCATCATCAATAGCAATAATATAAGCCATAGCATTATTATTAGCAGTAATAGCAGTATTAATACCATTATTAGCAGTATTATGAGCATTAATAACAGTATTAATAGCATTAATGATATTAGCATTAATTATTAGCATTAATAGCATTATTAATAGCATTATTAGCATTAATAATAGCATTAATAACATTATTAATAGCATTAATAGCATTATTATTAGCATTAATAGCATTAATAATAGCATTATTAGCATTAATAATAGCATTAATAACATTATTAATAGCATTAATAGCATTATTATTAGCATTAATAGCATTAATAATAGCATTATTAGCATTAATAATAGCATTAATAACATTATTAATAGCATTAATAGCATTATTATTAGCATTAATAGCATTTATTAATAGCATTAATAGGATAAATATTAGCATTAATAGCATTAATAGCATAATGAATAGCATTAATAGCATTATTAATAGCATTAATAGCATTATTATTAGCATTAATAGCATTAATAATAGCATTATTAGCATTAATAATAGCATTAATAACATTATTAATAGCATTAATAGCATTATTATTAGCATTAATAGCATTAATAATACCATGAACAGGATAAATATTAGCATTAATAGCAATAATAGCATAATTAATAGCATTAATAGCATTATTAATAGCATTAATTGCATTAATAGGATAAATATTAGAATTAATAGCATTATTAATAGCATTAATAGCATTAATAGGATAAATATTAGCATTAATAGCATTATTAATAGCATTAATAGCATTATTATTAGCATTAATAGCATTATAATAATTAGCATTATATACTTAGACATTATTAATAGCATTAATAGCATTATTAATAGCATTAATAGCGATTATTATTAGCATTAATAGCATTAATAATGCCATTAATAGGATAAATATTAGCATTAATAGCATTAATAGCATAATTAATAGCATTAATAAGCATTATTAATAGCATTAATAGCATTATTATTAGCATTAATAGCATTAATAGGATAAATATTAGCATTATTAGCATAATTAATAGCATTTATAGCATTATTAATAGCATTAATCGCATTATTATATTAGCATTAATAGCATTAATAATAGCATTATTAGCATTAATAATAGCATTAATAACATTATTAATAGCATTAATAGCATTATTATTAGCATTAATAGCATTAATAGCATTATTATTACCATTAATAGCATTAATAATACATGAATAGGATAAATATTAGCATTAATAGCATTATAGCATATTAATAGCATTAATAGCATTAATTAATAGCATTAATAGCATTAATATTAGCATTAATAGCATTAATTAGGATAAATATTAGCATTAATAGCATAATTAATAGCATTAATAGCATTATTAATAGCATTAATAACATTATTATTAGCATTAATAGCAATAATTAATAGCATTATTAGCATTAATAATATAGCATTATTAGCATTTATAGCATTAATAAAGCATTAATTAATAGCATTAATAACATTATTAATAGCATTAATAGCATTAATAGCATTATTATTAGCATTAATAGCATTAATAATACCATGAATAGGATAAATATTAGCATTAATAGCAATAATAGCATAATTAATAGCATTAATAGCATTATTAATAGCATTAATAGCATTAATAGGATAAATATTAGCATTAATAGCATAATTAATAGCATTAATAGCATTATTAATAGCATTAATAGCATTAATAATAGCATTATTAGCATTAATAATAGCATTAATAACATTATTAATAGCATTAATAGCATTATTATTAGCATTAATAGCATTAATAGCATTATTATTAGCATTAATAGCATTAATAATACCATTAATAGGATAAATATTAGCATTAATAGCATTAATAGCATAAATAATAGCATTAATAGCATTATTAATAGCATTAATAGCATTATTATT
The DNA here is from genome assembly GCA_033576535.1 of Allobates femoralis. NCBI lineage: Eukaryota > Metazoa > Chordata > Amphibia > Anura > Aromobatidae > Allobates > Allobates femoralis. Next base: position 377,648,883 of record JARQOC010000003.1, read on the forward strand.
AGCATAAATAGCATTAATAATAGCATTATTAGTATTAATAATAGCATTAATAACATTATTAATAGCATTAATAGCATTATTATTAGCATTAATAGCAATATTATTAGCATGAATAGCATTTTGAATAGCATAAATAGCATGATTATTAGGCTTAATAGCATTATTAATCGCATTAATATGATTATTATTAGCATTATTAGCATTAATATTAGCATGAATAGCATAATTATTAGCATTAATATCATTATTATTAGCATTAATAGCATAATTATTTGCATTAATAGCATTATTATTAGCAGTAATATCATTATTATTAGCATTTTTTTTTTAATTATTAATTTTTATTTAATTATTTATTTTATTTTTTTTATTTTTTTATTATTTTTTAATTATTTTTTAATTATTTTTTTTATTATTAAATTTATTATTTAGGCTGAGACCCAGTTTTCTTTCAGGTCTGCTGAAAGGGCTGATATAATTAGCATATATTTAATTTTTTTATTATTATTTTTATTGAATTATTTATTATTTTTTATTTTTTTTTTATTATTTTTAATTATTTTTTAATTATTTTTTTTATTATTAAATTTAAATTTATTTAGGCTGAGACCCAGTTCACTTTCAGGTCCGCTGAAAGGGCTGAATAATTAGCATATATTAATTTTTATATTTTTATTGAATTATTATTATTTTAATTTTTTTTTATTTTAATTATTTTTTAATTATTTTTTATTATTTAATTATTTTGTGACCATTTTAGGTCGCAAGGGCTTATTATTGCATTATTTAATTTTTTTATTATTATTTTATTGAATTATTATATTTTATTTTTTTTTATTATTTTTAATTTTTTTTTTTATTAATTTTTATTAGGCTGAGACCCAGTTCTCTTTCAGGTCCGCGAAAAGGGCTGATATAATTAGCATATATTTAATTTTTTTATTATTATTTTTATTGAATTATTTATTATTTTTAATTTATTTTTTTATTATTTTTTAATTATCTTTTAATTATTTTTTTTATTATTAAATGTATTATTTAGGCTGAGACCCAGTTCTCTTTCAGGTCCGCTGAAAGGGCTGATATAATTAGCATTTTTATTTTTATATTTTTTTATTATTATTTATTTTTTTATTTATTATTTATTATTTTTTTATTTTTATTTTATTTATTTAAGTCAGACTGAGACGCAGTTTCTCATTCAGGTCCGCATTTTTTTTTTTTTTTTATTATTTTTATTTAATTATTTATTATTTTTTAATTATTTTTTTATTATTTTTTAATTATTTTTTAATTCTTTTTTTATTATTAAATTTATTTATTTTTTTACTTGCGAGTGAAACACAGTTCTCATTCAGGTCCGCCTTTTTTTTTTCCCATTGACATACATTAGCGGTGTGTCGGCGATTTTATGGCCGGCCACCTGGTTCTATTTGTCGGCCCTAAAATCGCGGACACACCGCTAATGCATGTCTATGGGCAGTCAGCTCGAATTCTGACTCTTCTGATTGGCTGAGGGCAGTATACAGCGACCAATCAGAAGAGGGCCTCAGATCTCATTCAGATAGAATGGCGGATTTTTCGTCCATTCTATCTTAATGAGAAGGAAGAGGACGTCGGAGGTGGAAGTTCGCGAAAAGAAGACAGAAGATCCCCGGGGCCGGACGAAGAAGCGGAGATGGCGGAAAGAAGAGAGAAGACCCCCGGGGCCGGAGGAAGAGGACGCCTGGCCGGACGGAGGACTTGTGGATCGGACGGACGATCAGATGACTTGAAGGCATGTAAGTGATCGACGGGGACGTTAGGTTAGGGTACAGCGGGGGCTTCGGGTGTAGGGCCTTAGGTGACAGCGGCGTTAGGTTAGGGGACTGCGGGGGCTTAGGGTGTAGGGCTTTAGCGAGAGGGGCAGGGGACAGCGGCGGGAGCTTAGGGGCGGCGGTGCCTTAGGGGATAGGCGGCGGGGTTTAGGGGGTATCGGCGGGGGCCTAGGATGCTACAGGGCTTAGGGGTAGGGGCTTAGGGGCGGCGGTGCCTTAGGGGGTAGGCGGCATGGCTTAGGGGGTATCGGCGGGGGCCTAGGGGGTAGGGGCTTAGGGGCGGCGATGGCTTAGGGGGTAGACGGCGGGGCTTAGGGGGTATCGGCGGGGGCTTAGGATGCTGCGGGTCGGGGGTTAGGTGGTCGGGGCTTAGCGTGTAGGGGTGCGGCGGACTTAGGGGTTATCGGCGGGGGCCTAGGATGCTACGGGGCTTAGGGGGTAGGGGCTTAGGGGCGGCGGTGCCTTAGGGGGTAGGCGGCATGGCTTAGGGGGTATCGGCGGGGGCCTAGGATGCTACGGGGCTTAGGGGGTAGGGGCTTAGGGGCTGCTGCGGGGCTTAGGGGGTAGGGGCTTAAGGGCGGCGGTGGCTTAGGGGTAGACGGCGGGGCTTAGGGGGTATCGGCGGGGGCTTAGGATGCTGCGGTTCGGGGGTTAGGTGGTCGGGGCTGCTGCGGGGCTTAGGGGGTAGGGGCTTAGGGGCGGCGGTGGCTTAGGGGGTAGACGGCGGGGCTTAGGGGGTATCGGCGGGGGCTTAGGATGCTGCGGGTCGGGGGTTAGGTGGTCGGGGCTTAGCGTGTAGGGGTGGGGCGGACTTAGGGGGTAGGGCCGTAGGTGCGGCGGGGTGGTTTTGTTGCGGGGTGGGTGTGCGGACATGGGGGTGGGTGTGCGGACATGGGGGGGCTGTGCGGACATGGGGGTGGGTGTGCGGACATGGGGGTGGGTGTGCGGACATGGGGGTGGGTGTGCGGACATGGGGGTGGGTGTGCGGACATGGGGTGGGTTTGCGGACATGGGGGTGGGTGTGCGGACATGGGGGTGGGTGTGCGGACATGGGGTGGCTGTGCGGACATGGGGGGGGGGCTGTGCGGACATGGCGGTGGGTGTGCGGACATGGGGGTGGCTGTGCGGAGATGGGGGGGCGGCTATGCGGACATGGGGGGCCTGTTTGGACCTGGGTGAGGCTGTGCGGACATTGGGGGGGCGAGTTGTGGGTAGCGGGGAGCGGAGGCGGCTGTGCCGCCTCCGCTCCATGGTCCCCGGGGAGCGAATTGCGGCTCAGGCAGCGACTCGCAATGGCCTCGCGGCCATTGCTCGCGCTACCTGAGCGGTAATTCGCTAAGGTTGTAGCCGAGGCTGTGGATCGATTTTGGGCCAGCGGCTCGCAATGGCCGCTTCGCGGCCATTGCTCGCCCTGGGCCAGCGACTCGCAATGGCCTCGCGGCCATTGCTCGCGCAGCATTGGGCGCTTCGCGCCCAATGTTAAATTCATATCCACATGACGACATCGGAAAGTGCGCGCGGAGGGGCGCTTTTCCGATTCGCGATTATATAATAGATAGGTATTTATATAGCGCTATTAGGATACATGGCACTTTAGAATTTAGAGGGTAGACAAAGACAAGTGGTCGCAGACGACCACAAACGGCGACAAACGATGACAGATCACAATTAGTCGTACGGGTACAATAGGGCCGGGGATCCTGTCCGCGAGGGCTCACAGTCTAAAGGGGGTGGGGAGGGAGACAGTAGGAGGGGGAGAGGTGAGATGGTGCAGTGGATAGGGCATAAAAGTAGAAAGTGGAAAATCGCTGAAGATCACATCTACCAGAACCATCAGACTGTTGAACTAAACCTGTTGCCTCACTATGGATGGAAGGAGACTCAAGACAGTGATCCGGCAGTAAGCCTTGTAAAGAAGTTGATAACCCAGCCAGATTCCCAACTTGAAAAGAATGCTCCACCAGAGGCCCAACACCTGTGGAAAGAAAGAAGCAGGTTATTCATCTATCAAGGTCAATTGTGCAGGTGGTACATCACCCCAAGGACACATGAAATGGTGTGGCAAGTTGTGGTTCCAAAGAGAGATGTCCAAATGGTATTGGAAGCATACCATGACAGAGCGAGACACTTTGGATGGAGAAAACTGGAAATATTGTTATGTGAGAGATTCTATTGGATCAGCATGAGAGCCTCCATCAAAACATTAAGAAGAAGAGACCGTAACAGCCAGAAGGCACTACTCAAACCTATCATCACCAAACAACCATTAGAACTGGTAGCCTTGGATCATGTCAAACTCGCACCCAGCAAATCAGGCTACACCTATGATCTTACCATGGTAGACCACTATTCCAGGTTCCTTGTGGTAGCTCCGGTAAAGGACTTAACAGCTGAGACAGCAGCAAGAACATTTCAAGCCTATTTCTGCAGACCCCATAGTTATCCAGACCAGGTATTGACAGAGCAAGGACCTGCCTTTGAAGCTGAAATATTTCAAGAATTCTGTTGCCTATACGGATGCAGGAAAATACGCACCACGTCTTACCATCCTCAAACTAATGGAATGTGCGAAAAGATGAATCACGTGGTAATTGAAATGCTGAAAACTCTGCCCTTAGAAGAACGAAACCAGTGGCCAGAGAAATTACCAGATCTAGTTGACATCTACAACAACATCCCAGTAAGCTCAACCAATTGTACCCCTGCATACCTCATGAGAGCAAGACCAGGAAAATTGCCAGTAGACTTCGAGATAGGCATAGTAGTTCCTGAAGCAGATACTACAGATGCAGATTGGGACACTCGTAGGAAAGAACAATATCAGAAAATCCAACAATGCATTGAGAGAAGTCTGGAAAAATCTAGAGGAAGACAAGAAACCAACTTCAACAAAAGTGTGCAAGGAACGCCCTTAACACCAGGTGAATTGGTTTTAAAAAGAAAAAGAAGAATGCACAAGCTAGATGATCAATGGGAAAAAGAACCATACACTGTTTTGCCATTCAATTTTGATAACCAGAAAATCTGTTTAATCAGGAAAGACCATGGTGAAACAACTGCAACAGTGTCCAGAGATCATTTGAAGAACTGGCCTCAACAGCTTCAACCAGAAGGAAATGTACCTTGTCCAAAGCCAGAAGAGCAAGAGAAGCCAAAGACAGTCCAGACACTCATTGGAGAGCAGTAGAAGTGCCAAGAGTACAAGAACCACCCGTTGTACTGGAACCAGAGATCCCTGCAATCGGTGTACCTGCCATTCCTACTGTGAGACCAGGTAGTCGCAGACTGCTATCCAGTTTATTAGTTACACATAGACCCACTCTCACAGATCCTACATCAGAATTACGTAGGTCAACACGTGTCAATCTAGGACACCCACCACTCAGGTATAGAAAGTAAACTATAACATGTGGGAAAATGTAAATATGTTTAAAATGTAAATATGTTGTTAATGCTAATGTACTGAAAAAAAGGGTGAAGAGTAGGCAAAAACAACCAGACCAGGTACACAACACCAGTATCAGGGGTGAGAGGAGTTGGCGTCAGGAGCTGTCTAGGGAGAGCAAAATCTTGGCCAATAGGTGATCCCATGGCCAGGAGGCCTACAGCACTTATGACCCGGTAGAGGCCCCTGCAGTACCTAGGACTCCTACACCAAGGCACCCATATTGTTTGCTGTTGTGTAATGTTAAACTTTAAGCCTACAGAGACTTGACCTGTTGGACTTTTTGAGTTTCCCTTTTCTTATTGCTTTCAAAAAAATGGACCATAGCCACAGGACTGGTAGTGTCAAACACCCGTTTAAACACCCCTTTAAACAGCCTGCAGTGGATGGACTGGCGCTGTATGGACTGGTTACTAGGGATGGGCGAATCTACTCGCTAGGACTCGTTACTCGGCGAGTAGTAAGGGACTCGCAGGACTCGGTACTCTGCGAGTTTCCCAGTGATTACTCGCACGAGTCCAATGCAAATCAATATCAATCCTAGTTTTGTCAGAAACGCTGACAAAACTAGGATTGCCATTGTTTGCATTAGACTCGGCTACTGTGCCAGTGATAGCAGGGAAACTCGCAAAGTAACTGCTGTTACATTGCGAGCCGAGTCCAGCTGTCTTCTCTGTGCAGCTCCAGGGTCCTAGAGCCCGCCTGCTCACAGAGATGATGTAGCAGTGCTGAGATTGTTCTCAGTCTGCTCATTCCTGTGCATAGACATCTATATCTATGCACAGGGGATGTAGCAGAGAGGACATCGCGTTTTGGACTGCGTCGGACGGAAGAGGATTTTTTTAATTAAAGATGGAGTCCCTAATGGCTTTTTTTTTAATTTCAAATAAAAAATGTTCTCTGTGTTGTGTTTTTTTAACCCTTTATTGGAGATTCTTAGTGGCTGGGTCAAACGTGGCCTGACATTAAGAATCTCGGGCTTAATACCAGCTTGTATAACAAAGCTGGTATTAACCCCTTTATTACCCAGCGTGCTACCGCCACCAGGGCCGCTGGAAGAGCGGGGTTCAGCGCCAGAGGATGGCGCTTCAATGAACGTGCCATCTTCTGGGGCGGCTGCGGGCTGCAATTTGCAGCGGGGGGTGCCCAGAAAGCTTGGGCATCCCTGCGCTGCGGATTCCAGCCCCCAGCTGCTTAGCTGTACCTGGCTAGACATAGAAATTGCGCGGAGCCCCACGCATTTTTTTTTAATTATTTCATGAATTTCAGAGTCAGAGACTCAGAGTCAGAGTCAGAGTCAGAATCTCAGAATTTCATGAAATAATTAAAAAAAAATGCGTGGGGCTCCGCGCAATTTCTATGTCTAGCCAGGTACAGCTAAGCAGCTGGGGGCTGGAATCCGCAGCGCAGGGATGCCCAAGCTTTCTGGGCACCCCCCGCTGCAAATTGCAGCCCGCAGCCGCCCCAGAAGATGGCGCGTTCATTGAAGCGCTATCCTCTGGCGCTGAACCCCGCTCTTCCAGCGGCCCTGGTAGCGGTGGCACGCTGGGTAATAAAGAGGTTAGGGCCAGCTTTGTATTATCAGCTGGCCCTAAACCCGAAATTTATGGCGGTCACGCCAATATTAGATATGACCGCCATGAATTTCTATTAAATTGTTTTAAAAAAAACACAACACAAAGAAAATTTTTTATTAGAAATAAAAAAAAAAGCCATTATGGACTCCATCTTTAATTTAAAAAATCCTCTTCCGTCCGACGCAGTCCAAAACGCAATGTCCTCTCTGCTACATCCCCTGTGCATAGATATAGATGTCTATGCACAGGGAATGAGCAGACTGAGAACAATCTCAGCTCTGCTACATCATCTCTGTGCACAGACATTCATGTCTGTACACAGGGAATGAGCAGACTGAGAACAATCTCAGCTCTGCTACATCAGGAAGCAGGCGGGCTCTAGGACCCTGGAGCTGGCAGCCAGCACACTGAGCAGACAGGACTCTTATCTGTGCGAGTTTCCCAGCGATTACTTACAAAGTAAACGAGTCCAATGCAAATAAATGACAAAACTAGGATTGCTTCAGGCTGAAGCTTCCGAGACACATCTGCGATTTGTAAATCTCACACTACTCGCTATTACTCGATTCCCCATTCATTAACATTGGACTCGCTAGACTCGCAACGAGTAGCGAGTCCTGTGCTCGGACTCGCTAGAGTCAAGCGATTCCAAGTAATTTAGGATTCGCCCATCACTACTGGTTACCCGTTTTATTATTTATACCTGGTTTTTGTAAATTTTTCATTTTAAGACTCTGTTCAATAATCAAATGTAAATAGTTATGATGTGTTATGGAAAAATATTTCAGTCCCGGAGGACTGTATTTAACTACGGGAGAATGTGGCACCCCTGCAGGGGATTGCCACAGGATCCACCGGTGCAAGGAGGGAATTATACCTTGGTTAGCACAGCACACCACACCTTCCACCCCAGACCCCCAGACCTGAAGGGGGAGCTCCACTGGCTGCCTTAAGTCAGTTCCCCTTTAAGAACATCCAGGCCTGAGGGGAGGAGTTAGTCAAGTCCCAGAAGTCAGTCTGTAGTGAGAGGGAAGAGAGAGGAGATGGAGATGCTGGTCACTGGGAGAGATCCAGGCCCCATGACCATGGACCACTGACTGCTGTGTGCACCCTAGGGAAAGTGTCAGAGGCAAGTGGAGAAAGAAGGGAACTAAGAAAAGGGAACCAGTTACTACAGCCCTTTAGTACACCCGGACACCGGAGTCCGACGCTGCCAGTATTTAGTGCTACAGCAAAAGCCCGGAAGACTCAGGAGGAGTTCAGCCCTGAGGAGAACAAAGTAAGAGACGCTAAACTGACCAAGTATAGGACCAGGGGCCATAGGAGGAACAGGGACCCCGCAGAAGGACCTCATTGCCAGTTTAGGACAAAGCCCAGAGAGGGAGAAAAAGTGGTGGGTTCAGGCTCAGGCAGGACTTACCCCACACCACAGAGCCAAAAGACAGAGGAGGCCTCATAACTTTCTAAGGTGGAAGTCCCAAGTTGCACCGGGGACCTGGTTATTACTCTGGACTGTACCTGTTACCCTGTCTCCAGTAAAAGGTACCGAAACAACAATCACTGTGTGTCTGTGTTCCTGTCTAACCACCGCAATTCACCGTCTTGTCTACAAAGACGCAACTACTACTCCCCTCATCCATCCCCGCTGCCCTGAGGTAAAGCTCCACCTGTGGGGAGCTGTACCACACTCTGCTGCATCCACCATCACCTCAGCGGCCGGCTGCAGCGCTGGTATACCCGTTACCAGGTACCATAGGTGGCGTCACATTATCCATTCCCTTACCCCCATCGATCCCCGCCATTGAGGGTCCAGGGCATGGGACCAGGGATCGACCAGCCGTGATCCTCCATCAGAACAGCCATCAGCCCCGGTACCCGAGTACCCCCTACCCTGTTGACCGCCTCATGGACATGCTTTTCAAGAAGTTTGGAGGTGAACTAGAGCAGCGATATGGGTCGGTAGCTGGATGTGGATGTCAGGTCGAGAGATGGCTTCTTCAAGACAGATGTAATTATTGCATGTTTGAAAGCGGAAGGAAAGGTACCGGAGGTTAGTGATAGATTGAAGAGGTGGGTTAGTGCTGGGATAAGTATGGTGGTGAGGTTGGGGAGGAAAAGGGAAGGGATGGGGTCCAATGCAGAAGTGGTGAGGTGCGATTTGGAGAGTAGGTGTGCAAGTTCTCCTTCAGTGATGGAGGGGAGGAGGGTTAATGGGGGAGGGGAGTGGTCTAGTATATATAGGGGTTGTGATGGTTGGCTAACAAAGACTTGTCTGATCTGATCGATCTTGGTGAAGTGTGTTGCGAAGTCTTCTGCAGAGATACGAGAAGTAGGGGTGAGGTGTGGGGGGGGGGAGTTAAATGTGTTGATCAAGTGCCTGGGGTTGTGGGACAAAGAGAATATGAAGTTAATGAAGTAATTCTGTTTAGTGGTGGTATGTGCTGACTTGAATTTGAGAAGTGCTTGTTTGAATGCTGTGTAGTCTTCTTGTGAATGTGTTTTCTTCTAGCACAGCTCAGCAACCCTAGACTCCCGCCGCGGCTTTATAGTGGTGACTCTGTGCCAGAGTTGTCTGTTGATTTGTCGTGCTCTGCCGTGAACGAGAGGGGGAACTGCATCAATCACTGCTGTGAGTGTAGAATTGTAGAAAGCGGTGGTGTTATCTGTGTCGTGGAGTGAGGATATGGAGGATAGTGGTAGAAAAGAGTCAGAGAGTATGCGAGTGTCAATGTGTGTGAGGATTCTGCAAGGGTGTTCGAGTTGGTGGACATGAGTGGCAGGTGAGGAGGACAAGGATGAGAAGGTAAGTAGATGGTGGTCAGATAGGGGCAGAGAGGAGGTTGTGGGGTTTGTTAGGGAGCAGAGGTGGGTAAAGATGAGGTCTAGTGTATGTCTGTCTGTGTGGCTGTGGAGGACCATTGAGAGATGCCAAAGGATGAAGCTAGTAACAGGAGTTTGGAGGCTGTTAACTGGTCGTTATCTATTGGGATGTTGAAGTCACCCATGATGATGGTGGGAATGTCAACAGAGAGAAAGTAAAGAAGCCAGATAGAGAATTGGTCAAAAAACGCAGTGGTTGAGCCTGGTGGTCAATATATGACAGCCACTTGGAGGTTGGAGGGAGAGTAGACATGGACAGAGTGCACTTCAAAGGATGAGAGGATAAGGGAGGGAGGAGGAGGAGGAATTGGATTGAAGGTGCAGTTGCTAGAAAGGAGAAGACCCACTCCTCCACCATGTTTGTTGCCAGTGCGAGGTGTGTGTGAGAAATTAAGTCCGCCATAGTACAGCGCAGCAGGTAATAGGACGTTATCTCACTGCACCTATTTTATCTGGGTCCAGCTGGACTCCGGAAGTACTCACAATGTGTCCCAAATATTTCACTCGAGGCTTCGAGAGGAAGCACTTGAGAGGTTTTATCTTCAACCCATATTGGGCCAGGGTCTGGAACACTTCCGCCAGACTTTGCATATGTTCTTCATACGCTTTGCCCTTACTCACATCTTTTCATTTTCAAGGACGTCATCTACTTGCAGGAGCGCGGCACTGTAATGGGTGCGGCCTGTGTGCCCACATATGCCAATCTCTTCCTGGGATACTGGGAAAGAGATTTTTGGCGATGCGGGCATGGGAGGCTGTGCCCATGTGCAGTGCTGGATGCATTACATTGATGACGTCCTTTTCTTGTGGAAGGGCACTGCGGAGCAGGTCGAGACATTTATGAGTCAATTAAATCGGAACCAGTATAACATCAGACTTACATAAAAATATAGTTCGCGGAAATTGACTTCCTGGACATCATGATGGAGGTGGATCCTTGTGGTCTCCTTCAGAGTGATGTCCATAGGAAAGCAACCTCTGTGAACTCATTATTACATGCAACCTCGGGACATAATACCACAACCATCAGCACAATTCCAACAGGCCAGTTCCTAAGAATGAGATGGATATGCTCAACAGAGGTGGGATTCGAACGACAAGCAGTGGACCTGAAGCAACGGTTTAGTGATCGTGGCTATTCCAACAGGGTGATTAAGCGTGGGTATCGTAGGGCACGGGGCACCCAGAGGACCCGTTAACTTGGGTATGCCCCGAAAGAATCGTAGGCACATCCACAGACACCATTTGTGGGCACATTCAATCATGAATAGGGCACTATGTGCTCCATTTTTCAAAAACATTGGTCTGTTTTGCATACAGACCCTGTGTTACGCAGATGTATCTCGGACAGGCCTTTGATGACACCTCGAAGGGCCAGGAATCTGAAGGATATCCTCGTGGACAGTCACTATGTACCACATATTGTATCCTCCTTTGGCTTCCAGGGTCCTGTCCTGGGCTGCTACCCGTGCGGCCACTGCCTCTCATGCGCAAATATCGAGCATGCTACCCACTTTCACTCTTCTGATGGGACCCGCACATTTGGGATTAGGCACAGAATAACATGTAGTACTACATATGTGGTGTACTTTGCGGTCTGTGCCTGCTCTAAAGTTTATGTGGGTCTTACATCACGGGAAATAAAAGTGAGAGTGAGGGAGCACGTCCGAGATATCATTGCAACAGGAGAGGCGTAAGAGGATACGGTCTTGAAAACGTTGCCAAAACACTTCAAAGAACATCACGGATGCAGCCCCGCATCCCTAAGAGTCAGGGGGATCGATGAGGTGCATGGGGGGTCCTGGGGAGGGGACCTGGCCCAACGAGAGGCCAAATGGATAGTTGTCCTGGATACCCTTGCTCCACAGGGTCTGAACGAGGGACTATCATATGAACCCTTTTTATGAGCGATTGATCCTTCATCCACCTTAACAATTCTTTTAATCTGTTCTTTACCTTTTTCTTTTTTCTCTGGTTATTACATAACCTTTTAGGATAATTCTTTCAGCTGACAGTTTGGATTCATGCCTTATAAACTGCCCACACTGCACTATTGCGCCGTGAAGAACCATGGCCATTTGGACGGACATTATAATGTTAAATCCCTGGAGAATCCATCTATCACTGAATTGAAATGTACGTATCTATTTAAGATTTTATCTAATGTTGTTTTTGGTGGATTCTGGGAATTATTATGCATTTTGTCTATTTACATCCAGTCTAGCAGGAGGTAACAACTAAGTGTGCAGCCCTCCGCCTCGTCCTGCCTGGCCGTCCAGTCGCAGGCTGCTGCGCATGCCCGGTCGTAATGGTGACGCAGTAATGCCACGATCGGATTGGCCGGCAGGACTTGATGGTGGATTGAATGCGCATGCTCCTGATGTCACAAACATGGACGTCCGGGTGGACGCCAGCGCTGGCGCTTGGTATATAAGAGGTGGAGGGCAAGTGAGGCATGGTGCAGACTGCCAGATCACAGATGACTATCCCCCCGAAGAAGCCAGTGGAGTGAAACACGTGTAGGGGCATGTAAGAACCTTTCCTCCCTGGGAGCTTCTCCTTGTGTGCTTTTAGCACATCACATGATTAAACTGGGTCCCCCAAAAGCATATGAAACAGTATAGTGTTCGATTGCATTTGGCGTATGATTTATACTATTGTATATAAGTGTCAGTCAATCTGTGTTAAGTGGATTTTTTGCACTTTATACCCCTTTTCTAGTTTTGGATATCAGTTATATCAGTTGTATATATGGACAGTGTTATTTCTTTGAAAACTGTAATTTATGGAGAATCCCCCTGGTGTCTTTTCTATGTTTTGTCTTGTCATATGTTTTTGACTATATGTAAATAAAAAAGCTTTTTAACCCCTAGACGACAGCCTAACGTCTACAGACGTCGGAAAAAAAGGGTACTAAAGCCCAGCCGTACGTCTGTAGACGTCAGGCTAGAAAAAGCCCTGTAGCGCCGCCCCTGGAGCTAATACCTCTAGGGTGTCAGCGTACCGATTGTAGCTGACACCCTAGAGATTAGTAAGTAGCTCCTTTTGTACCCGCACCTGTAATGTGATGACCGGTAAACACCGTTTACCGATCATCACATTACAAACAGTGAAAGTGCTTTCTAAAAAATGCTTTCACTTTGATCCGACATGAAAACACATGTCGGATCAAAGTGATCCATTAACCCCTAAGGCCCCTAAGACCCCTCGAGCCCCCCCCCCGGGCCCTCCACACCTCCATCCACCCCCCCCCTGTACCATTCAAAAATGGCGGCGGTGTGCTGCCTCCCCTGCATCTCCATGCAGCCTGACATGTCACACATGTCAGGCTGCATGGGAATGTCCTCCCCCGGTGCTCCTTAGTCCCCCTCTGGGTCCCCCAGCCTCCGGACACTCCCCGCTCCCTCCCCCGGTGCCCGGTGTCCGGTAACTTCCTTCCCTGGTGCCCATATGCCGGCCCCGCCGCCTCTAAACTCCATCCGATGTGATCAAACATCACATCGGATGGAGTTTGCAGACCCCCCCGTTCCTCAGTAAAGTCCCCCCCACCTCCCCCTCACCACTCTTACCTACCAACGATCCTGATTCCGGTCCCGGGGTCCTCCGGTCCTGGGGTCTTCTCCTGCTCTCTTCTACGGCGCGCGCCGCTGTTCTGTTAACCCCTGCTGTGCGGCCCAGGGAATGACAGGTCATGAACTCAGTGAGTTCATGACCTATCAGAATCCTCGGGTCACAAGGGGTTAACTGTGCTGTTCATAGTGGTCTCCACATCAGATCACCATCAGTGGTGATCTATCAGGATCCTGGGATCCCATAGGGATCCTGGGATCCTGGGATCACCACTGATGGTGATCTGATGTGGAGACCACCATGAACAGCACAGTTAACCCCTTGTTAACTGTGCTCTTCATGGTGATCTCCACATCAGATCACCATCAGTGGTGATCCCAGGATCCCTGTGGGATCCCAGGATCCTGATAGATCACCACTGATGGTAATCTGATGTGGAGACCACCATGAAGAGCACAGTTAACCCCTTGTTAACTGTGCTCTTCATGGTGATCTCCACATCAGATCACCATCAGTGGTGATCCCAGGATCCCTGTGGGATCCCAGGATCCTGATAGATCACCACTGATGGTAATCTGATGTGGAGACCACCATGAAGAGCACAGGTAACCCCTTGTTAACTGTGCTCTTCATGGTGATCTCCACATCAGATCACCATCAGTGGTGATCCCAGGATTCCTACGGGATCCCAGGATCCTGATAGATCACCACTTATGTTGACCTGATGTGGAGACCGCCATGAAGAGCACAGTTAACCCCTTGTCACCCGAGGATTCTGATAGGTCAAGAACTCACTGAGTTCTTTCCAGCATTTTGGCCTGTTAAAAGTCAATGCAGCCATGGACTCCCATTGAAATTCCCATTGGGTCACCCATAGAGACTTCCATTGGGTCTCTCATGAGGTCTCACATCCAGCCCATGACCAAGGCTCTCACTGCTTAGCTTCAAGAGTCTGTCAAGGGCATGCACAATGGGTTTACAATGGCTGCTGACATGCTGGCTTCCCATCTGTGGGACTTTTGTATAGGCATACATTAGTAAAAGTCAGTTTTAATTGCAGTCAATGGCTTCTACTCTTACCAGCCCTTTGGCCTGTCAAAAGTCAATGCAGCCATGGACTCCCATTGACATTTCTATTGGGTCTCTCATGAGGTCTCCCATTGAGCCCTGACCAAGGCTCTCACTGCTTAGCTTCAAGAGTCTGTCAAGGGCATGCACAATGGATTTACAATGGCTGCTGACATGCTGGCTTCCATCTGTGGGACTTTTGTATAGGCATACATTAGTAAAAGTCAGTTTTAATTACAGTCAATGGCTTCTACTCTTACCAGAACTTTGGCCTGTCAAAAGTCAATGCAGCCATGGACTCCCATTGAAATTCCCATTGGGTCACCCATAGACACTTCCATTGGGTCTCTCATGAGGTCTCCATCCAGCACATGACCAAGGCTCTCACTGCTTGGCTTCAAGAGTCTGTCAAGGGCATGCACAATGGGTTTACAATGGCTGCTGACATGCTGGCTTCCCATCTGTGGGACTTTTGTATAGGCATACATTAGTAAAAGTCAGTTTTAATTACAGTCAATGGCTTCTACTCTTACCAGCCCTTTGGCCTGTCAAAAGTCAATGCAGCCATGGACCTCCCATTGAGTCACCCATAGAGACTTCCATTGGGTCGCTCATAGGTCTCCATCCAGCCCATGACCAAGGCTCTCACTGCTTAGCTTCAAGAGTCTGTCAAGCGCATGCACAATTGGTTTACAATGGCTGCTGACATGCTGGCTTCCCATCTGTGGGACTTTTGTATAGGCATACATTAGTAAAAGTCAGTTTTAATTACAGTCAAGGGCTTCTACTCTTACCAGCTCTTTGGCCTGTCAAAAGTCAATGCAGCCATGGACTCCCATTGGGTCTCTCATGAGGTCTCCCATCAAGCCCCGACCAAGGCTCTCACTGCTTAGCTTCAAGGGTCTGTCAAGGGCATGCACAATGGGTTTACAATGGCTGCTGACATGCTGGCTTCCCATCTGTGGGACTTTTGTATAGGCATACATTAGTAAAAGTCAGTTTTAATTACAGTCAATGGCTTCTACTCTTACCAGCCCTTTGGCTGTCAAAAGTCAATGCAGCCATGGACTCCATTGAGATTCCCATTGAGTCACCCATAGAGACTTCCATCGGGTCTCTCATGAGGTCTACCATCCAGCCCGTGACCAAGGCTCTCACTGTTTAGCTTCAAGAGTCTGTCAAGAGCATGCACAATGGGTTTACAATGGCTGCTGACATGCTGGCTTCCATCTGTGGGACTTTTGTATAGGCATACATTAGTAAAAGTCAGTTTTAATTACAGTCAATGGCTTCTACTCTTACCAGCCCTTTGGACTGTCAAAAGTCAAAGCAGTCATGGACTCCCATTGAGATCCCCATTGGGTCTCTCATGAGGTATCCCATCCAGCCCGTGGCCAAGGCTCTCACTGCTTAGCTTCAAGAGTCTGTCAAGGGCATGCACAATGGGTTTACAATGGCTGCTGACATGCTGGCTTCCCATCTGTGGGACTTTTGTATAGGCATACATTAGTAAAAGTCAGTTTTAATTACAGTCAATGGCTTCTACTCTTACCAGCCTTAGGCCTGTCAAAAGTCAATGCAGCCATGGACCTCCCATTGAGTCACCCATAGAGACTTCCATCGGGTCTCTCATGAGGTCTCCCATCCAGCCCGTGACCAAGGCTCTCACTGCTTAGCTTCAAGAGTCTGTCAAGAGCATGCACAATGGGTTTACAATGGCTGCTGACATGCTGGCTTCTCATCTGTGGGACTTTTGTATAGGCATACATTAGTAAAAGTCAGTTTTAATTACAGTCAATGGCTTCTATCTCTTACCAGCCCTTTGGCCTGTCAAAAGTCAATGCAGCCATGGACTCCATTGAGATTCCCAATGGGTCTCTCAAGAGGTCTCCCATCCAGCCCGTGACCAAGGCTCTCACTGCTTAGCTTCAAGAGTCTGTCAAGGCATGCACAATGGATTTACAATGGCTGCTGACATGCTGGCTTCC
Source organism: Allobates femoralis (assembly GCA_033576535.1). Classification (NCBI taxonomy): domain Eukaryota; kingdom Metazoa; phylum Chordata; class Amphibia; order Anura; family Aromobatidae; genus Allobates; species Allobates femoralis. The sequence goes on from JARQOC010000003.1 coordinate 377,665,228, forward strand.
CATCTGTGGGACGTTTGTATAGGCATACTAGTAAAGTCAGTTTTAATTACAGTCAATGGCTTCTACTTTACCAGCCCTTTGGCCTGTCAAAAGTCAATGCAGCCATGGACTCCCATTGAGATTCCCATTGAGTCACCCCTAGAGACTTCCATTGGGTCTCTCATCCAGCCCGTGACCAAGGGTCTCACTGCTTAGCTTCAAAGTCTGTCAAGAGCATGCACAATGGTTTACAATGGCTGCTGACATGCTGGCTTCCCATCTGTGGGACTTTTGTATAGGCATACATTAGTAAAAGTCAGTTTTAATTACAGTCAATGGCTTCTCACTCTTACCAGCTCTTTGGCCTGTCAAAAGTCAATGCAGCCATGGACTCCCAATGGGTCACCCAAAGAGACTTCCATTGGGTCTCTCATGAGTCTCCCATCAAGCCCATGCCAAGGCTCTCACTGCTTAGCTTCAAGAGTCTGTCAAGGCATGCACAATGGTTTACAATGGCTGCTGACATGCTGGCTTCCCATCAGTGGGACTTTTGTATAGGCATACATTAGTAAAAGTCAGTTTTAATTACAGTCAATGGCTTCTACTCTTACCAGCCCTTTGGACTGTCAAAAGTCAAAGCAGCCATGGATTACCATTGAGATCCCCATTGGGTCTCTCATGAGGTCTCCCATCCAGCCCATGACCAAGGCTCTCACTGCTTAGCTTCAAGAGTCTGTCAAGGGTATGCACAACGGGTTTACAATGGCTGCTGACATGCTGGCTTCCCATCTGTGGGACTTTTGTATAGGCATACATTAGTAAAAGTCAGATTTAATTACAGTCAATGGCTTCTACTCTTACCAGCCCTTTGGCCTGTCAAAAGTCAATGCAGCCATGGACTCCCATTGAGATTCCCAATGGGTCTCTCATGAGGTCTCCCATCCAGCCCGTGACCAAGGCTCTCACCGCTTAGCTTCAAGAATCTGTCAAGGGCATGCACAATGGGTTTACAATGGCTGCTGACATGCTGGCTTCCCATCTGTGGGACTTTTGTATAGGCATACATTAGTAAAAGTCAGTTTTAATTACAGTCAATGGCTTCTACTCTTACCAGCTCTTTGGCCTGTCAAAAGTCAATGCAGCCATGGACTCCCATTGAACTTCCCATTGGATCACCCATAGAGACTTCCATTGGGTCTCTCATGAGGTCTCCCATCCATCCCATGACCAAGGCTCTCACTGCTTAGCTTCAAGAGTGTGTCAAGGGCATGCACAATGGGTTTACAATGGCTGCTGACATGCTGGCTTCCCATCTGTGGGACTTTTGTATAGGCATCTACTTACATAATCGCGAGTTGGGAATTCGGGCGTTGTCGCCGAATCCCAAGCTCCTTTGCGCGACTGCGAGTGATGACGCGCAGCGTCATCACGAGCCGCAGCCGCACTACAGTTAAAAAAAAAAAAAAATTCCTCACCTCTCCCCGAGCTCCCGCCATCTTCCGCCGCCTTCCACCAGGCTTCCGGTGGCTGCCGCAGGCTCCCGGTGCCTGCAGTGCTCTTCTACTCTTCTACTGCAGTCCAGGACCTGTGCTGATGTCACAGTCACGTGACACCAGCTTACTCCATGGTAACCGCGGGTCACGTGACTGTGACATCACCGCAGGTCCTGAACTGCACTAGAAGCAAACTGTGCAGTTACTATGGGGTCCTTGGAGACAGGGACCCTCATTTTGATAATAATATATTTTAGTTTCCCCCCACCAATGCCCGCTACACGCGCCGGCTCCCCCGCTACACGCACCGGCTCCCCCGCTACACACACCGGCTCCCCCGCTACACGCATCAGCTCCCCTGCTACACGCACCGGCTTACACGCACCTGCTCCCCCGCTACACACACCGGCTCCCCCGCTCCCCCGCTGCCAGGGCCGCACCGTCCGTTCCACAGTGCGAGCCCTCAGGCAGAAGCCAGGGGGAGCGGCTTTACAAAACGGCCCGCCGCAACCATCTGCGGCCGCCTTCATCAGACACTGTGCCCGCCGCTGCTTCCCCCAGGTAAGATGCCAGCGGCGGCGGCGCACTCTCATTGCAGCCTGCAAGCCCACCGGGGCTGCAGTCTGCTATAACCCCACGCTCCTCAAGCTTCCAGGGACGCCGGCCTCACATCGCGGCGCACTCTCATTGCACCCTACCCCCCTATCCCCCCCACTGCCCCTGATTACCCCCTACTCTCCCACACTGCACCCACTTACCCCCTACTCACCCACACTGCCCCCACTTACCCACACTGCTCCTGATTACCCCCTACTCACCCACACTGCCCCTGATTACACCCTACTCACCCGCACTGTCCCCACTTACCCACACTGCCCCTGATTACCCCCTACTCACCCATACTGCCCCTGATTACACCCTACTCACCCACACTGCCCCCACTTACCCACACTGCCCCTGATTACCCCCTACTCACCCACACTGCCCCTCATTACCCCCTACTCACCCACACTGCCCCCACTTACCCACACTGCCCCTGATTACAACCTACTCACCCACACTGCCCCCACTTACCCCTGCTTACCCCCTACTCACCCACACTGCCCCTGCTTACCCCCTACTCACCTACACTGCCCCCACTTAACCACACTGCCCCCAATTACCTACACTGCCCCCTGATTACCCCCTACTCACCCACACTGCCCCCACTTACCCACACTGCCCCCACTTACCTACACTGCCCCTGATTACCCCCTACTCACCCACACTGCCCCCACTCACCCACCCTGCCCCTGGATAGCCCACCCCACTCACCCACACTGCTCCTGCTTACCCCCTACTCACCCACACTGCCCCCATTCACCCACACTGCCCCTGCATAGCCCCCCCATTCACCCACACTGCCCCTGCTTACCCCCCTACTCACCCACACTGCCCCCACTCACCCACACTGCCCCTGCATAGCCCACCCAACTCACCCACAAAGACCCTGTTTACCCCCCTACTCACCCACACTGCTCCTGCTTACCCCCCTACTCATTCGCACTGCCCCTGATCATCCCTCTTATCCCCCCACATGCCCTCACTCCCCACACTGCCACTGCTCATGCCACCACTCTGTACCTGCTTACCCCTCTTACCTCCCCCACATGCCCTCACTTACCCACACTGCTCCTGCTTACCCCCCCCCCCCACTCACCCACACACCCTGCTTACCCCTCTCACCCCCCCAAATGCCCCCACTCACCCACACTGCCCCTGCTCAACCCCCCACTCACCCACACTGCCCCTGCTCATGCCCCCACTCACCCCACACTGTCCCTGATCAGCCCCCACTCACCCCACACTCCCGCTGTTTACCCCTTTCACCTCCCCACTCACCCCACACTGCCCCTGCTCACCCCTCTTACCCCCCCACATGCCCTCACTCCCCACACTGCCCCTGCTGATGCCCCAAAGGGTAAAGTGACAGCTGCTGCCCCCAATGCCAAACAGCCCGCCCCATCTTGATGTCACCCCACTCCCGATGCCATAGCATCGGGCCTTTATATAATCGTGACTTTGGAATTCGGGCACTGTAGCCCAACTCCAAAATTTTTTGCCGCACTACGAGCGATGACGCAATAGCGTCATTGCGAGCCGCACCCGCACGAGCTGACACCGCCCCTATCCTGCCAACCGTCGGCCCCGCCGCGACCGATGACCCAATACCCACATCACCACCGCCCTCCGCCAGCTCAATGATGCCGCCGATGCCTTCCGCCCCTCACCGCTCTCTCACCGCTGGGGCCTCGCTGTCCCCATGCTGGTGGAGTAGCGCTTTAGGGGCTGTGGCCGGGTGCCGGAAGCCACTGACGTCGTCCTGTGGGCAGCGGCGGACAATGGGAGTGAGCAGGCCGTGTCAGCCTGCAAAGCCTGACACGCCCCACTCACTCCCATTGCCCGCCGCCCCTGCAAGCGGCTTGCCCGCTCTGTTGTAAACGCAGGACACCCAGCCCATTGCCCAGGACTCGGCGTCCTGGACCAATCGCATGACAGTACTGTCTTTACCACACAGCGCCCAATCCGCTGATCCCTCTCTGCAACCCCCACCCCGCCGCACAGGACAATGCCGTGTCACTGGGGCTGCCATCAGCCCCAGCACGCAGCCACGTCCTGCCGCCCAGCCCTAATGTCGCCCCTCCATCTGCACCTCTCCTCACCCCTCCAGCCTCTGCTCTCCTCACCCCTCCAGCCTCCCACCACATCATACTCTGCTATCCACAGAGCCGCCTCTATACTCTGCTACCCACAGAGCCGCCTGTATACTCTGCTACCCACAGAGCCGCCTGTATACTCTGCTACCCACAGAGCCGCCTTTATACTCTGCTACCCACAGAGCCGCCTGTATACTCTGCTACCCACAGAGCCGCCTCTATACTCTGCTACCCACAGAGCCGTCTGTATACTCTGCTACCCACAGAGCCGCCTGTATACTCTGCTACCCACAGAGCCGCCTGTATACTCTGCTACCCACAGACCCGCCTGTATACTCTGCTACCCACACAGCCGCCTCTATACTCTGCTACCCACAGAGCCGCCTCTATACTCTGCTACCCACAGAGCCGCCTGTATAATCTGCTACCCTCAGAGCCGCCTCTATACTCTGCTACCCACTGACCCGCCTGTATACACACAATTCATTTTACCGCGCTCCCGATGCAATTGCATCGGGCCTTTTTACTAGTACATTAATAAAAGTCAGTTTTAATTACAGTCAATGGCTTCTACTCTTACCAGCCCTTTGGCCTGTCAAAAGTCAATGTAGCCATGGACTCCCATTGACATTCCCATTGGGTCTCTTATGAGGTCTCCCATCCAGCCCCTTACCAAGGCTCTCACTGCTTAGCTTCAAGAGTCTGTCAAGGGCATGCACAATGGGTTTACAATGGCTGCTGACATGCTGGATTCCCATATGTGGGACTTTTGTATAGGCATACATTAGTAAAAGTCAGTTTTAATTACAGTCAATGGCTTCTACTCTTACCAGCCCTTTGGCCTGTCAAAAGTTAATGCAGCCATGGACTCTCATCAAAATTTCCATTGGGTCACCCATAGAGACTTCCATTGGGTCTCTCATGAGGTCTCCCATTCAGCCCATGATCAAGACTCTCACTGCTTAGCTTCAAGAGTCTGTCAAGGGCATGCACAATGGGTTTACAATGGCTGTTGACATGCTGGCTCCCCATCTGTGGGTTTTTTGTATAGGCATACATTAGTAAAAGTCAGTTTTAATTACAGTCAATGGCTTCTACTCTTACCAGCCCTTTGGCCTGTCAAAAGTCAATGTAGCCATGGTCTCCCATTGACATTCCCATTGGGTCTCTTATGAGGTCTCCCATCCAGCCCCTTACCAAGGCTCTCACTGCTTAGCTTCAAGAGTCTGTCAAGGGCATGCACAATGGGTTTACAATGGCTGCTGACATGCTGGATTCCCATATGTGGGACTTTTGTATAGGCATACATTAGTAAAAGTCAGTTTTAATTACAGTCAATGGCTTCTACTCTTACCAGCCCTTTGGCCTGTCAAAAGTCAATGCAGCCATGGACTCCCATGAGATTCCCATTGAGTCACCCATTGGACTTCCATTGGGTCTCCTCATCCAGCCCTGACCAAGGCTCTCACTGCTTAGCTTCAAGAGTCTGTCAAGAGCATGCACAATGGGTTTACAATGGCTGCTGACATGCTGGCTTCCCATCTGTGGGACTTTTGTATAGGCATACATTAGTAAAAGTCAGTTTTAATTACAGTCAATGGCTTCTACTCTTACCAGCCTTTTGGCCTGTCAAAAGTCAAAGCAGGCTCAATGGTCACCATTGAGATTCCATTGGGTCTCTCATGAGGTCTCCCATCAGCCCATGACCAAGGCTCTCACTGCTTAGCTTCAAGAGTCTGTCAAGGGCATGCACAATGGGTTTACAATGGCTGCTGACATGCTGGCTTCCCATCTGTGGGACTTTTGTATAGGCATACATTAGTAAAAGTCAGTTTAATTACAGTCAATGGCTTCTACTCTTACCAGCCCTTTGGCTGTCAAAAGTCAATGCAGCCATGGATTACCCATTGAGATCCCAATTGGGTCTCTCATTGAGGTCTCCCATCCAGCCCATGACCAAGGCTCTCACTGCTTAGCTTCAAGAGTCTGTCAAGGGTATGCACAATGGGTTTACAATGGCTGCTGACATGCTGGCTTCCCATCTGTGGGACTTTTGTATAGGCATACATTAGTAAAAGTCAGTTTTAATTACAGTCAATGGCTTCTACTCTTACCAGCCCTTTGGCCTGTCAAAAGTCAATCAGTAATGGACATGCCCATGGTACCCCATAGAGACTTCCCAAGGGTCTCTCATGAGGTCTCCCATCCAGCCCGTGACCAAGGCTCTCACTGCTTAGCTTCAAGAGTCTGTCAAGGGCATGCACAAGGTTTACAATGGCTGCTGACATGCTGGCTTCCCATCTGTGGGACTTTTGTATAGGCATACATTAGTAAAAGTCAGTTTTAATTACAGTCAATGGCTTCTACTCTTACCAGCCCTTTGGCCTGTCAAAAGTCAATCAGTATGGACTCCATTGAATTCCCATTGATCACCCATAGAGACTTCCATTGGGTCTCTCATGAGGTTTCCCATCCAGCCCTGACCAAGGCTCTCACTGCTTAGCTTCAAGAGTCTGTCAAGGGCATGCACAATGGTTTACAATCGGCTGCTGACATGCTGGCTTCCCATCTGTGGGACTTTTGTATAGGCATACATTAGTAAAAGTCAGTTTTAATTACAGTCAATGGCTTCTACTCTTACCAGCTCTTTGGCCTGTCAAAAGTCAATGCAGCCATGACCCATTGAACTTCCCATTGAGATACCCATAAGACTTCCATTGGGTCTCTCATGAGGTCTCCCATCCAGCCCATGACCAAGGCTCTCACTGCTTAGCTTCAAGAGTGCTGTCAAGGGCATGCACAATGGGTTTACAATGGCTGCTGACATGCTGGCTTCCCATCTGTGGGACTTTTTGTATAGGCATACATTAGTAAAAGTCAGTTTTAATTACAGTCAATGGCTTCTACTCTTACCAGCTCTTTGGCCTGTCAAAAGTCAAGCAGCAGGACCCCATGGATTCACCATAGAGACTTCCATTGGGTCTCTCATGAGGTCTCCCATCCAGCCCTGACCAAGCTCTCACTGCTTAGCTTCAAGAGTCTGTCAAGGGCATGCACAATGGGTTTACAATGGCTGCTGACATGCTGGCTTCCCATCTGTGGGACTTTTGTATAGGCATACATTAGTAAAAGTCAGTTTTAATTACAGTCAATGGCTTCTACTCTTACCAGCTCCTTTGGCCTGTCAAAAGTCAATGCAGCCATGGACTCCCATTTGTCACATAGAGACTTCCATTGGGTCTCTCATGAGGTCTCCCATCCAGCCCATGACCAAGGCTCTCACGCTTAGCTTCAAGAGTCTGTCAAGGGCATGCACAATGGGTTTACAATGGCTGCTGACATGCTGGCTTCCCATCTGTGGGACTTTTTATAGGCATACATTAGTAAAAGTCAGTTTTAATTACAGTCAATGGCTTCTACTCTTACCAGCCCTTTGGCCTGTCAAAAGTCAATGCAACCATGGACTCCCATTGAGATTCCCATTGGGTCTCTCATGAGGTCTCCCATCCAGCCCGTGACCAAGGCTCTCATTGCTTAGCTTCAAGAGGCTATCAAGGGCATGCACAATGGGTTTACAATGGCTGCTGACATGCTGGCTTCCCATCTGTGGGACTTTTGTATAGGCATACATTAGTAAAAGTCAGTTTTAATTACAGTCAATGGCTTCTACTCTTACCAGCTTTTTGGCCTGTCAAAAGTCAATGCAGCCATGGACTCCCATTTGTTCACCGATAGAGACTTCCATGGGTCCCTCATGAGGTCTCCCATCCAGCCCATGACCAAGGCTCTCACTGCTTAGCTTCAAGAGTCTGTCAAGGGCATGCACAATGGGTTTACAATGGCTGCTGACATGCTGGCTTCCCATCTGTGGGACTTTTGTATAGGCATACATTAGTAAAAGTCAGTTTTAATTACAGTCAATGGCTTCTACTCTTACCAGCCCTTTGGCCTGTCAAAAGTCAAAGCAGCCATGGACTCCCATTGAGATTACCATTGGGTCTCTCATGAGGTCTCCCATCCAGCCCCTGACCAAGGCTCTCACTGCTTAGCTTCAAGAGTTGTCAAGGGCATGCACACTCATGTTTACAATGCCTGCTGACATGCTGTCTTCCCATCTGTGGGACTTTTGTATAGGCATACATTAGTAAAAGTCAGTTTTAATTACAGTCAATGGCTTCTACTCTTACCAGCCCTTTGGTCTGTCAAAAGTCACAATGACCATGGTCTCCCATTGAGATTCCCATTGGGTCTCTCATAGGTCTCCCATCCAGCCCCTGACCAAGGCTCTCACTGCTTAGCTTCAAGAGTCTGTCAAGGGCATGCACAATGGGTTTACAATGGCTGCTGACATGCTGGCTTCCCATCTGTGGGACTTTTGTATAGGCATACATTAGTAAAAGTCAGTTTTAATTACAGTCAATGGCTTCTACTCTTACCAGCCTTTGGCTTGTCAAAAGTCAATGCAACCATGGACTCCCATTGGGTCACCCATAGAGACTTCCATTGGGTCTCTCATGAGTTCTCCATCCAGCCCATGACCAAGGCTTCTCACTGCTTAGCTTCAAGAGTCTGTCAAGGGCATGCACAATGGGTTTACAATGGCTGCTGACATGCTGGCTTCCCATCTGTGGGACTTTTGTATAGGCATACATTAGTAAAAGTCAGTTTTAATTACAGTCAATGGCTTCTACTCTTACCAGCCCTTTGGCCTGTCAAAAGTCAAAGCAGCCATGGACTCCCATTGACATTCCCATAGAACTTCCATGGGTCCTCATGAGGTCTCTCCATCCAGCCCTGACCAAGGCTCTCACTGCTTAGCTTCAAGAGTCTGTCAAGGGCATGCACAATGGGTTTACAATGGCTGCTGACATGCTGGCTTCCCATCTGTGGGACTTTTGTATAGGCATACATTAGTAAAAGTCAGTTTTAATTACAGTCAATGGCTTCTACTCTTACCAGCCCTTTGGCCTGTCAAAAGTCAATGCAGCCATGGATCCCCCATGAGATTCCATTGGGTCTCTCATGAGGTCTCCCATCAGCCCTGACCAAGGCTCTCACTGCTTAGCTTCAAGAGTCTGTCAAGGGCATGCACAATGGGTTTACAATGGCTGCTGACATGCTGGCTTCCCATCTGTGGGACTTTTGTATAGGCATACATTAGTAAAAGTCAGTTTTAATTACAGTCAATGGCTTCTACTCTTACCAGCCCTTTGGCCTGTCAAAAGTCAATGCAGCCATGGACTCCACCATTGGACATTCCCATTGGGTCTCTCATGAGGTCTCCCATCCAGCCCTGACCAAGGCTCTCACTGCTTAGCTTCAAGAGTCTGTCAAGGCATGCACAATGGGTTTACAATGGCTGCTGACATGCTGGCTTCCCATCTGTGGGACTTTTGTATAGGCATACATTAGTAAAAGTCAGTTTTAATTACAGTCAATGGCTTCTACTCTTACCAGCCCTTTGGCCTGTCAAAAGTCAATGCAGCCATGGACTCCCATTGAGTCACCCATAGAGACTTCCATGGGTCTCTCATGAGTCTCCCATCCAGCCCTGACCAAGGCTTTCACTGCTTAGCTTCAAGAGTCTGTCAAGGGCATGCACAATGGGTTTACAATGGCTGCTGACATGCTGGCTTCCCATCTGTGGGACTTTTGTATAGGCATACATTAGTAAAAGTCAGTTTTAATTACAGTCAATGGCTTCTACTCTTACCAGCCCTTTGGCCTGTCAAAAGTCAATGCAGCCATGGACTCCCATTGAATTCCCATTGGGTCGTCTCTCATGAGGTCTCCATCCAGCCCTGACCAAGGCTCTCACTGCTTAGCTTCAAGAGTCTGTCAAGGGCATGCACAATGGGTTTACAATGGCTGCTGACATGCTGCTTCCCATCTGTGGGACTTTTGTATAGGCATACATTAATAAAAGTCAGTTTTAATTACAGTCAATGGCTTCTACTCTTACCAGCCCTTTGGCCTGTCAAAAGTCAATGCAGCCATGGACTCCCATTGAGATTCCCATTGAGTCACCCATAGAAACTTCCATGGGTCTCTCATGAGGTCTCCCATCCAGCCCGTGACCAAGACTTCACTGCGTAGCTTCAAGAGTCTGTCAAGGGCATGCACAATGGGTTTACAATGGCTGCTGACATGCTGGCTTCCCATCTGTGGGACTTTTGTATAGGCATACATTAGTAAAAGTCAGTTTTAATTACAGTCAATGGCTTCTACTCTTACCAGCCCTTTGGCCTGTCAAAAGTCAAAGCAGCCATGGACTCCCATTGAGATTCCCATTGGGTCTCTCATGAGGTCTCCCATCCAGCCCCTGACCAAGGCTCTCACTGCTTAGCTTCAAGAGTCTGTCAAGGGCATGCACAATGGGTTTACAATGGCTGCTGACATGCTGGCTTCCCATCTGTGGGACCTTTGTATAGGCATACATTAGTAAAAGTCAGTTTTAATTACAGTCAATGGCTTCTACTCTTACCAGCCCTTTGGCCTGTCAAAAGTCAATGCAGCATGACTCCCATTGAGTCACCATAGAGACTTCCATGGTCTCTCATGAGGTCTCCCATCCAGCCCGTGACCAAGGCTCTCACTGCTTAGCTTCAAGAGTCTGTCAAGGGCATGCACAATGGGTTTACAATGGCTGCTGACATGCTGGCTTCCCATCTGTGGGACTTTTGTATAGGCATACATTAGTAAAAGTCAGTTTTAATTACAGTCAATGGCTTCTACTCTTACCAGCCCTTTGGCCTGTCAAAAGTCAATGCAGCCATGGACTCGATCCCATTGGGTCTCTCAGAGGTCTCCCATCCAGCCCTGACCAAGGCTCTCACTGCTTAGCTTCAAGAGTCTGTCAAGGCATGCACATGGTTACAATGTCTGCTGACATGCTGTCTTCCCATCTGTGGGACTTTTGTATAGGCATACATTAGTAAAAGTCAGTTTAATTACAATCAATGGCTTCTACTCTTACCAGCCCTTTGGCCTGTCAAAAGTCAATGCAGCCATGGACTCCATTGAGTCACCTAGAGACTTCCATCGGGTCTCTCATGAGGTCTCCATCCACCCGTGACCAAGGCTCTCACTGCTAGCTTCAAGAGTCTGTCAAGGCATGCACAATGGGTTTACAATGGCTGCTGACATGCTGGCTTCCCATCTGTGGGACTTTTGTATAGGCATACATTCCCATTGAATTCCCATTGGTCACCCATAGAGACTTCCATGGGTCTCTCATGAGGTCTCCCATCCAGCCCATGACCAAGGCTCTCACTGCTTAGCTTCAAGAGTCTGTCAAGGGCATGCACAATGGGTTTACAATGGCTGCTGACATGCTGGCTTCCCATCTGTGGGACTTTTGTATAGGCATACATTAGTAAAAGTCAGTTTTAATTACAGTCAATGGCTTCTACTCTTACCAGCCCTTTGGCCTGTCAAAAGTCAATGCAGCCATGGACTCCCATTGAGATTCCATTGATCACCATAGAGACTTCCATGGGTCTTCTCATGAGGTCTCCCATCCAGCCCGTGACCAAGCTCTCACTGCTTAGCTTCAAGAGTCTGTCAAGGGCATGCACAATGGTTTACAATGGCTGCTGACATGCTGGCTTCCCATCTGGGACTTTATAGGCATACATTAGTAAAGTCAGTTTTAATTACAGTCAATGGCTTTACTCTACCAGCCTTTGGCCTGTCAAAAGTCAATGCAGCCATGGCTCCATTGAGATTCCATTGAGTCACCCATAGAGACTTCCATCGGGTCTCTCATGAGGTCTCCCATCCAGCCCGTGACCAAGCTCTCACTGCTTAGCTTCAAGTCGTCAAGGCATGCACAATGGGTTTACAATGGCTGCTGCATGCTGGCTTCCATCTGTGGGACTTTTGTATAGGCATACATTTAGTAAAAGTCAGTTTTAATTACAGTCAATGGCTTCTACTCTTACCAGCCTTTGGCCTGTCAAAAGTCAATGCAGCCATGGACTCCAAATTTAATTCCATGACCCATAGAGACTTCCATGGGTCTCTCATGAGGTCTCCCATCCAGCCCATGACCAAGGCTCTCACTGCTTAGCTTCAAGAGTCTGTCAAGGGCATGCACAATGGGTTTACAATGGCTGCTGACCATGCTGGCTTCCCATCTGTGGGACTTTTGTATAGGCATACATTAGTAAAAGTCAGTTTTAATTACAGTCAATGGCTTCTACTCTTACCAGCTCTTTGCCTGTCAAAAGTCAATGCAGCCATGGATCCATTGAAATTCATGTCACCCATAGAGACTTCCATTGGGTCTCCTACCAAGGCTTCTCTTACTTAAATTTCAAGGCATGCAAATGTTACAATGCTGCTGCAATCTGTTCCATTGTGGGACTTTTGTATAGGCATACATTAGTAAAGTCAGTTTTAATTACAGTCAATGGCTCTACTCTTACCAGCCCTTTGGCCGTCAAAAGGTCATGCAGCCAATGGACTCCCATTGAATTCCCATTGGTCTCTTCATGAGTCTCTATGATCCAAGCACTTGACAGGTTCACTGCTTAGCTTCAGATTGTCAAGCATGCAATTGGTTTACAAGGCTGCTGAACATCGTGGCTTCCATCTGGGGATGAAGGATAATAGAAAAGCTTTTAATAAGCATGGTTCTAATACCAGCTCCTTTGTGTCAAAAGTCAATGAGCATGGATCCATTGAAATTCCATTGGTAATAAAAGATTCCTTCTGGTCCCATCCAGCGACCAGGCTTACGTTAGTTCAAGAGTGCAAGGATGCATGGGTTTACAATGCTGCAACATCGTTTCATTGGACTTTGTATAGGCATCATAGTTAAATCTAATCCCAATGCTCACTCTACCACCTTGGCTGTCAAAATCAACTCCCATGAGTTCCCATTGAATCCATAGGCTTCCATGTTTAAAGGCCCCATCAGCGGCAAAGGTTACTGCTTAGCTTCAAGAGTTGTCAAAGCCATGCACAATGGTTTACAATGGCTGCTGACATGCTGGCTTCCATCTGTGGACTTTTGTATAGGCATACATTTGTAAAAGTCAGTTTTAATTACAGTCAATGGCTTCACTCTTAACCAGCTCTTTGGCTGTGCAAAAGTCATTGCAGCATGGACTCTCCATTGAAATTCCATTGGGTCACCCATAGAGACTTCCAGGGTCTCTCATGAGGTCTCCCATCCAGCCATGACCAAGCTCTCACTCTTACTTCAAGAGTCTGTCAAGGGGCATGCACAATGGGTTTACAAGGGCTCGACACGTGGCTTCCCATCTGGGGACATTTTGTATAGGCATACATAAGTAAAAGTCAGTTTTAATTACAGTCAATGGCTTTCACTCTTACCAGCCCTTTCGCCTGTCAAAAGTCAATGCAGCCATGGACTCCCATTGAGATTTCCATTGAGTCACCCATAGAGACTTCCATCGGGTCTCTCTTTTTTTTTTTTTCAACTTTAATTTTTATTTATTTTTCTTAACAGTCAGAACATGACATAAAACATGAATAAACAATCACAAGTACTAGTACTCAATTCGCTCTCCATTGCAAGTAATCCTTAGTATCAGCACAAGTCTTTGAAACTTTACAGTTGTATTGAATCTACAGAACGGTCCCACATCTGCCAAGTCTGAGTAAATTTGTCCACCGAGTCATGGAGTGTAGCCGTCAATTGTTCCATTAATCGAATGTCTTTTATTCGTGCATACCAATCAGCTATTGAGGGTGGTGCTCTCTTCTTCCAGTTGAGAGATATCATGCATTTTGCTGCTGTTAAAAGGTGCATTAGAAGTCTGCACTCAGATTTACTTAAACCCTGGGGAAGAGATTCAATAGATAGACAGCTGGGTCTAAAGGCATGCGATGATCTAGAACCCGGGATACCAGTTTTTCAACTGATCCCCAAAAACCATGAATCAATGGACAAGACCAGAAAATGTGGTATAAAGAGGCATTGCTTTGGTCACACCTCCAGCAGCTATCGGGTATAGATGAGTTAAACTTATGAAGGAGTTCGGGTGTGTGATACCACGTCATCAGTATTTTCATTTGGTTTTCTTTGTATAATGTGTTAACTGAAGTCCTAAAGGTTCTATCCCATATCACCCTCCACATCTGGCCAGAAATCTCTTTCCCAACCAAGTCTCCCATCTCGACATATAGGCATGTTTAAAGGGACCCCAACTACTACGGGAGTTCAAAATAGCGTATATGTTAGATATAAGGCCCCTTGTAGAAGTGCCCCGGGAGCAAAGATTTTCAAATTGAGTAGGACTCAAACATTGTTTGGGCCCTATGATTGACATGTAGTAATGAATTATTTGTCGGTGTGAGAAACACAGACTCTCTGGCAAATTATAAAGTGAACGCAACTCGGGGAACGTTCTTGGCTTATGCGTAAGCGGGTTCAGTATGTCACGAAAACAAAAAAGGCCTGCTCCCGCCCAGCTACGCATCGTACTAGAGTCCATAGCCCCCGAGAGATGCGGGCTATACAGAAAAGGTGTCATAAGAGAAGCATGCCCCGCCAGCTGAAACTTAATTCTACATTTACCCCAAATGTCCCTGGTAAAAGCCATGGGTCCCAACAGAGTTCCCGAGGGAATCTCGAAGGGTTTGCCCCATATCAACGAGGCAGGGTGGCAAGGGGCCAACCACAACTGTTCCACCTCCATCCATCTATTACATGCTGGAAGTGTAGACCAATGGGACAAATGGCGCAAATGAGTTGCATAATAATATAGCGTGATATCTGGGCAGGCAACACCTCCCTCCCGTCTTGACGCACAGAGGACCGAAGCCGGGATACGATGTCTCCCTGAGTGCCATATAAACTTCATTAGTAATGATTGGATTCTTTTTAGTGTTGCCACAGGTACTCTAACCGATAGCGTTTCAAACAGATATAGAAAGCGGGGGATAATGGACATTTTAATAGCTGCGATTCTACCCAAGAGCGAGATCGGTAGGGCCGACCACTTTTTAAGTTGGGATTCTACCTTATGTATTAGAGGTGGGAAATTGGCTTGAAATATTGTTCTATAGCTAGAGGTCATATTAATCCCTAGATAGCGTATGGATGATGTGCGCCATGTATAATTGTATGATTGTTTAAGGAGTTGAAGTTTAGCTTCCGGAATATTTATGGGCAACGCCTCAGTTTTAGTAGAGTTAATTTTATAGCCCGACATTTTAGCGTAGGATGCGATCGTTGCATGTAGGTTAGGGAGAGAGGTAATGGGATTTGTCAAAGAGAGAATCACATCGTCTGCGAACAGGGCAACTTTGAATGGTCTATTTTTGAGCTGAATTCCCACGATATCAGGGTTAAGTCTAATTTGCGCCGCTAGTGGTTCAATACTAAGGACATAGAGCAGAGGGGAAAGGGGGCATCCTTGGCGTGTTCCATTTTTGATGGGTAAATCCCTGGAATGGGCATGAGAAAGGCGAACCAGAGCAGTGGGCGATGAATACAGGCCCCTCAGTGCAGTAACTGACTCACCGTAGCCGGGGGGTACACGTAGCGGGCGTTGTTTCTCCTCCAGTCACGGAACCGCGCCTGCGGTGGTGTAGGCCCGGTGGTCCAGATCAATAGGGGAATGGCGGAACAGTGGGGTGATTTGTCTTCGTGACGCCACCTGCGGGTGTTCTGGTAACTTTACCAGCGCTGTTCGGGTCTCCGGGGGATGTTATACAGCGAGATGGAACGCTCCCCACAGGATGAGCGGGAATCCCCGGAGCCGGGAGCTGCGCAAGATGTTGTGAGGCAGCTGCGGGACGCTGCGCTGAATCCAGGAGTAACGTACAACCACACAAAGTCTCTTTTCGGTACCTTTACTGGATGGTAGTCAGGTACACTCGGACCGGGATAGTGAAGTTGGCACTTATGGAGTTTCACAGCAAGCAGTGTTAGGCTTCCTTTCTCTACTTCTGGTGCTAAGGTCGGGTGGACGTGGAATCCAGCCAGACCGGGCAGTTTGTTCAATGGAACTTGCTTCACCTGGTTAGCAGCACTGAGGGCACTGTAAAAGGGACTGAGCAGGATCAGTACTCTTCCCTGGGCTCTCGTGGGTAGGTGCATCAGGTGGAACAGGTGGCTAAACCTCCTGTTGGATGTGCTGGTTCTCTGTGAGGGCTTTGTAGCTTCCACAGCTTCGGTTCCAGTAACCGGATGGTTTGGAAAGAGTTGGATTAACTCTGTATTCCTGAGAGGTGATCTCCTTCCTCCTATTATCCCAATTGCAGGGATCTCCACTCGCTAACAGGCTAGCAGGGCCTAGTGTGTTCCTCATAGGGTGGAGGTTTCACACAGGCAGGCAGCTCTTGTAGCGTCTACCACACTCTGAAGTTTCTCCCTCCAAGACTCTTTTTATAGGGGGAACTGGCTCAAGTGACCAGTGGTAGCTCCCCTAGAGGCTCGGGGTGAAACCAGGTGTTCTAAGTGTTGTTTGTGTTGTGGTTTTGCTGTGCTGTTACTTACTCCATTTGTACCTAAGGATTTCTGTGGTGCCCAACAGGTGCCAGGGTGCCACATAACGAAAGGTCCCGACAGGCCAAAATGGTGAAGAGTGTGAAACATAAAAGACCAATCCAACCTGTCAAAGGCCTTCTCCGCGTCCAAACTCAGCAAAAGGGCCTCCATCCTCTCCCTGTTGGCCACCTCAATCAGGACCATAATACGCCTGGTATTATCTCCCGCTTGACGGAAGTGCACAAATCCCACCTGATCTTTATGAATCAAATGTGGGAGCCATTTCCCCAGCCTATCCGCTAAAAGCTTGGTGAAAATTTTTAAATCAGAATTTAACAGACTGATTGGGCGGTAACTTGCACACTCCATCGGGTCCTTTCCCTCTTTTGGAATAACAGTAATGTAGGAATGGAGAATTGATTCAGGTATTGCCCCCCCTCCATAAAATGATTAAACAGGGTGACCATATAAGGGGATAGTATATCGATATAGGTTTTATAGTAGAGGTATGGCAACCCATCTGGTCCTGGCGCTTTATGTCCCGGTAGTTTTTTTATGGTCTCTTCAATCTCATCCGCTGAAACCTTTTGGTTAAGATCTTCCAAAGCGGTTCGTGATAGTTTAGGTAGTTGACATGAGGAGAGGTATTCATCTAGTGTGTGATTTTGTCTTTTCTGGAGTTGCTGTGTGATGGAGGGGAGGGAGTAGAGGGAAGAATAGTAATCATAAAATAAATCGGCTATTTTAACCGGGTCATAATGGATCACACCGGTGTGATCCTTAATACCATAAGGGGAGTTATTAGTGGTCTGGTCCCTCAGTCTCCTGGCTAGCATCGTATGTGCTTTGTTACTATACTCATAATATTTCTGTCTAGAGTATCTAAGGAGTACCTCCACTTTACCCTGGGCTATGGTTTTTAGTTGGTTTCTCAGATCAATTACTTCCTTCAAGAGTAGTTTAGTGGGGTGGGTCAATAATCGTCCCTCTGCCTGTTTCAATTTCCCTTCTATTTTGAGGTATTGGGATTTAGCATCTTTCTTAATCCTAGATGACAATGCAATACATTCTCCTCTGAAGACCGCTTTATGTGCTTCCCACAAAACAGCTAGTGACGGAGATGAGGGGGAGTTTTCAGTGAAATAATGTACAAGAGACTCCCTCAATTTATTTCGCGTATCTTTGTTATTCAAGAGGGACTCGTTTAGTCTCCAATGGCACATTTTAGGTGGATTAGGTGTTAATTTGAGATCTATTGTCAGAGGGGCATGGTCGGTCCACGTTATATTACCGATAGATGCGGAGGCCAATGAGCGCAGTGTTATCATGTCCCCAAAGAAGTAGTCTATACGGCTATGGGATCCATGAGGATGTGAGTAAAATGTATATTTCCTATCAGTTGGATTGTCAATGCGCCATAGGTCGTATAATGTGTGGCTACGTATTAATTTCCGGAAACCTATAGAAACACGTTCCGTTTTTGTATTTGTATTTTTGCTATTGGGAGGTACATGAACCAATCTATCTCTAGTTTCTGAGAATGCCATATTAAAATCGCCGCCAATTATTTGGGCCATTCCTCGGTCAGGTTGTAAATGGGCTAGAACCGAGGCCACAAACTTTATCTGGTTTGAATTAGGGGCATATAGATTGCACAACATAATTGGTACTCCCCCCGCACTCCCATAAACAATGGCATACCTGCCCTGCGGATCAATTTCAGATTTAGTTACCTGAAATGCACAGTGGTGGGAGATCAATATCGCTACCCCAGCCGTTTTATTTCTAGCCGTGGCAGAAAACGTAGTAGGAAACCAGCGGTGTGCAAATTTCAGGGACCCCGTATCTGAAAGATGCGTCTCCTGTAAGAAAACTATATCAGCCTTGGACTCCCGCATCTCTCAGAGGACAAGCCTTCTTTTTAGGTCTGAATTCAGACCCTTTACGTTAAGGGTAAGCAGTTTAACCATTATAAAATAAAGGTGTACCTAGAGTATTTAAGGGGGACATGGATGGGATCGTGGTGGAGACACCTTGGTCTAAATACTTGAATGGGCAGATTCTGGGAATATCATTATGAGGACTTGACTGAGAAGACGAGAGCATACATGTACTGCATATCTGAATACAGGTAATATAACTGAGCATTAACAGAAAAGAAAGAAAAAACATCAGGTGAATATTACAGGACAACTTCCTGTTGTCCTAAAATGAGAGTCGGGTATATTTTAACATAAGTCGCCTAAGGCGACTCCGAAGTGTATTTGCACTACTTAATAATCAATAAAATCAATAACACGACTCTCTTCTGTGAGGGTACACGTCAGATCTGTGAGAGCAGTTTTCACTCAAAAAACCTGCCCCCAAGAGCTGCAAATTCCCATTAAGGGGCCAAGATTAGTATATATACTATCCCGCATAAAGGAGAAATAAGGAGGAAGAATAGGCAATTGAGCCAAATGATGTATGCTATAGTCACTGATCATGAAGGGTCCTCCCTCCTGGGAGCATTCCGTGTCTTTTTACGCGGTGCAGACTGTTGCCAGGTCTGCTGCAGTAGAGGAGGCAGTCCCAGTGGTGTGATCCAGTCTGGCAAAGATGGTGGATTGATGTTCATCGCGCGGCAGAAGGACTCCAGGTCTTCCGGGTTTCTTAGTGTGGCCACTTTATCTCCTTTCTTGGCTGAGAGACTAAAAGGGAATCCCCACCTGTAGGGAATATGGCTATCTTGTAGAATGTTCAGCAGTGGTCTCAATGCCCTCCGTTGCTGGAGAGTAATCCACGAGAGGTCCTGGAAAAGTTGTATCTTTGTATTATTGTGGGTGATTTGTTTAAGTTGTCTTGCTTTTGCCATAATATCTTCCTTTAGAGGGAAGTCTGTGATACGGCAGATTATGTCTCTGGGGTATCCAGTCATACTTTTTGGTTTCAAGGCTCTATGAGCTCTGTCCATTTTAATTGGGTGATCCGCTGGACGACGTAGCACCGAGTTGAACACTTTTTGTAGAGTTCCCACTACATCTTCCGTATCTCTTGTCTCAGGGACCCCTCTAACTCTGATATTGTGCCGTCTTCCCCTGTTATCCAAGTCCTCTACATGTCTTTGGAGGTCTCTTATGATGGAGGCCTGTGCAGTAGTTTGGGACTGAAGATGTCTTATAACCGCTCTAGCTTGGTTGTGATCTTCTTCTAACTGATGGATCCTCTGAGTCAAAGCAACCACCTCCCGTCTTGTCGCTGCCAATTCTGAGCGACAGGTGTTTTTAATCTCTGTGACCAGCAGTTTAAAGTCCTGTTTAGTAGGCAATTGTTGTACGTATTGCCACCAGTCAGGAGGCGGGGGCGGGGGGTATAGGTGCTCCCGGATTTGATGGGGTGATCCAGGGCTCTGGACCACACTGCTCCCTCTTTGGTCAGTGTATAAGGACTCGGGGCTGTCTATCAGCACTCTGGAACTTCTTTGGGTCTGCAGGGCTTGTCTCGTTGAGCGAGACATTCTCTGGGGGCGACTGGGTTCTTCCAGAGCCTGGGTTGCCCAGTTATCCTCTGTCCAGGCAGAACTCCACATATCCCTGTCGATAAGATCAACGAGAGCTCTCTGATTGCTCTCACCATCTGGTAATCCCTCACTATGAGCAACCATTTCTGGGCTCCCCATCCTCTGTTCTATCAAGTTAATGGATTCCTCTGTAAGATCATAGTCTATACCTGCCGCAGAGGGGGGTGAGATGAGGCACAATTCTCCTTCCCCTTGCTTAGCATATGTGTTGGGGCTCCCATCATGTGTGGGTTCACAGTTGAGTTTTAATGGGGTCAGCACAGGGGTGCAGTCTCGTTGAGTATCAGGGGAGAGGTCTCTTGCTGCAGATCGCGGTAGCAACAGTGCCTCTGAGGGGGCCGGTGATCCAGCCTCTGCTTGAGTCTCCGCCCCCTCCACAGGGATGGTGCCCATCATCTCCTGTCTCCCTCCTCCTCCCCGCCCCTCCAGGGCTCCAGGTGCGGGAAAGCCCTGGGGGGATAAAGAAGCAGGCTGCCCGCCATCTTGGGACCCTTAACAGTGTCCTGGGCCACCCCCTGTCTTCTGGTCCCGGGCGCTTGTTTTCACCAGCGGGCCCGCAGGGACTGCAGTGTGGTGGTGATTCAGACTCACCGCGGGATGCAGAGGCTGAGCACAGGGCGGGTGGCTCTCCGGCGGCTCCCGGTCTCATCGGCTGCTTTGCAGCATGTGCGGGCGCAGCTTTACCTCCTTTGGTCAGGTATGCGTCCAGGGTGCCTGGTGCCTGGTCCCCTGCTTCTTTGGGCAGCTTCTGGGCTTTTTTCTTTCCCATCTTTTGGCTCCCTTTGCTGATATAGAGGCTGATTTTTGCTCTTGGGAGCAGGAGCTCCAGCCTCACACGTCCGCTCTCATGAAGGTCCGGACACACCCCCCCATCAGGTCTCTCTTGAGGTCTCCCATCCAGCCCGTGACCAAGACTCTCATTGCTTAGCTTCAAGAGTCTGTCAAGGGCATGCACAATGGGTTTACAATGGCTGCTGACATGCTGGCTTCCCATCTGTGGGACTTTTGTATAGGCATACATTAGTAAATGTCAGTTTTAATTACAGTCAATGGCTTCTACTCTTACCAGCTCTTTGGCCTGTCAAAAGTCAATGCAGCCATGGACTCCCATTGAAATTCCCATTGGGTCACCCATAGAGACTTCCATTGGGTCTTTCATGAGGTCTCCCATCTAGCCCATGACCAAGGCTCTCACTGCTTAGCTTCAAGAGTCTGTCAAGGGCATGCACAATGGGTTTACAATGGCTGCTGACATGCTGGCTTCCCATCTGTGGGACTTTTGTATAGGCATACATTAGTAAATGTCAGTTTTAATTACAGTCAATGGCTTCTACTCTTTCCAGCCCTTTGGCCTGTCAAAAGTCAATGCAGCCATTGAGATTCCCATTGAGTCACCCATACAGACTTCCATCGGGTCTCTCATGATGTCTCCCATCCAGCCCGTGACCAAGACTCTCACTGCTTAGCTTCAAGAGTCTGTCAAGGGCATGCACAATGGGTTTACAATGGCTGCTGACATGCTGGCTTCCCATCTGTGGGACTTTTGTATAGGCATACATTAGTAAAAGTCAGTTTTAATTACAGTAAATGGCTTCTACGCTTACCAGCTCTTTGGCCTGTCAAAAGTCAATGCAGCCATGGACTCCCATTGAAATTCCCAATGGGTTACCCATAGAGACTTCCATTGGGTCTCTCATGAGGTCTCCCATCCAGCCCATGACCAAGGCTCTCACTGCTTAGCTTCAAGAATCTGTCAAGTGCATGCACAATGGGTTTACAATGGCTGCTAACATGCTGGCTTCCCATCTGTGGGACTTTTGTATAGGCATACATTAGTAAAAGTCAGTTTTAATTACAGTCAATGGCTTCTACTCTTACCAGCCCTTTGGCCTGTCAAAGGTCAATGCAGCCATGGACTCCCATTGAGATTCCCATTCGGTCTCTCATGAGGTCTCCCATCCAGCCCCTGAACAAGGCTCTCACTGCTTAGCTTCAAGAGTCTGTCAAGGGCATGCACAATGGGTTTACAATGGCTGCTGACATGCTGGCTTCCCATCTGTGGGACTTTTGTATAGGCATACATTAGTAAAAGTCAGTTTTAATTACAGTCAATGGCTTCTACTCTTACCAGCCCTTTGGCCTGTCAAAAGTCAATGCAGCCATGGACTCCCATTGAGTAACCCATAGAGACTTCCATCGGGTCTCTCATGAGGTCTCCCATCCAGCCCGTGACCAAGGCTCTCACTGCTTAGCTTCAAGAGTCTGTCAAGGGCATGCACAATGGGTTTACAATGGTTGCTGACATGCTGGCTTCCCATCTGTGGGACTTTTGTGTAGGCATACATTAGTAAAAGTCAGTTTTAATTACAGTCAATGGCTTCTACTCTTACCAGCCCTTTGGCCTGTCAAAAGTCGATGTAGCCATGGTCTCCCATTGACATTCCCATTGGGTCTCTCGTGAGGTCTCCCATCCAGCCCGTGACCAAGACTCTCATTGCTTAGCTTCAAGAGTCTGTCAAGGGCATGCACAATGGGTTTACAATGGCTGCTGACATGCTGGCTTCCCATCTGTGGGACTTTTGTATAGGCATACATTAGTAAAAGTCAGTTTTAATTACAGTAAATGGCTTCTACGCTTACCAGCTCTTTGGCCTGTCAAAAGTCAATGCAGCCATGGACTCCCATTGAAATTCCCAATGGGTTACCCATAGAGACTTCCATTGGGTCTCTCATGAGGTCTCCCATCCAGCCATGACCAAGGCTCTCACTGCTTAGCTTCAAGAATCTGTCAAGTGCATGCACAATGGGTTTACAATGGCTGCTAACATGCTGGCTTCCCATCTGTGGGACTTTTGTATAGGCATACATTAGTAAAAGTCAGTTTTAATTACAGTCAATGGCTTCTACTCTTACCAGCCCTTTGGCCTGTCAAAGGTCAATGCAGCCATGGACTCCCATTGAGATTCCCATTCGGTCTCTCATGAGGTCTCCCATCCAGCCCCTGAACAAGGCTCTCACTGCTTAGCTTCAAGAGTCTGTCAAGGGCATGCACAATGGGTTTACAATGGCTGCTGACATGCTGGCTTCCCATCTGTGGGACTTTTGTATAGGCATACATTAGTAAAAGTCAGTTTTAATTACAGTCAATGGCTTCTACTCTTACCAGCCCTTTGGCCTGTCAAAAGTCAATGCAGCCATGGACTCCCATTGAGTCACCCATAGAGACTTCCATCGGGTCTCTCATGAGGTCTCCCATCCAGCCCGTGACCAAGGCTCTCACTGCTTAGCTTCAAGAGTCTGTCAAGGGCATGCACAATGGGTTTACAATGGTTGCTGACATGCTGGCTTCCCATCTGTGGGACTTTTGTATAGGCATACATTAGTAAAAGTCAGTTTTAATTACAGTCAATGGCTTCTACTCTTACCAGCCCTTTGGCCTGTCAAAAGTCAATGTAGCCATGGTCTCCCATTGACATTCCCATTGGGTCTCTCGTGATGTTTCCCATCCAGCCCCTGACCAAGGCTCTCACTGCTTAGCTTCAAGAGTCTGTCAAGGGCATGCACAATGGGTTTACAATGGCTGCTGACATGCTGGCTTCCCATCTGTGGGACTTTTGTATAGGTATACATTAGTAAAAGTCAGTTTTAATTACAGTCAATGGCTTCTACTCTTACCAGCCCTTTGGCCTGTCAAAAGTCCATGCAGCCATGGACTCCCATTGAAATTCCCATTGGGTCACCCATAGAGACTTCCATTGGGTCTCCCATGAGGTCTCCCATCCAGCCTATGACCAAGGCTCTCACTGCTTAGCTTCAAGAGTCTGTCAAGGGCATGCACAATAGGTTTACAATGGCTGCTGACATGCTGGCTTCCCATCTGTGGGACTTTTGTATAGGCATACATTAGTAAAAGTCAGTTTTACTTACAGTCAATGGCTTCTACTCTTACCAGCCCTTTGGCCTGTCAAAAGTCAATGCAGCCATGGACTCCCAAAGAAATTCCCATTGGGTCACCCATAGAGACTTCCATTGGGTCTCTCATGAGGTTTCCCATCCAGCCCATGACCAAGGCTCTCACTGCTTAGCTTCAAGAGTCTGTCAAGGGCATGCACAATGAGTTTACAATGGCTGCTGACATGCTGGCTTCCCATCTGTGGGACTTTTGTATAGGCATACATTAGTAAAAGTCCGTTTTAATTACAGTCAATGGCTTCTACTCTTACCAGCCCTTTGGCCTGTCAAAAGTCAATGTAGCCATGGTCTCCCATTGACATTTCTATTGGGTCTCTCATGAGGTCTCCCATCGAGCCCCTGACCAAGGCTCTCACTGCTTAGCTTCAAGAGTCTGTCAAGGGCATGCACAATGGGTTTACAATGGCTGCTGACATGCTGGCTTCCCATCTTTGGGACTTTTGTATAGGCATACATTGGTAAAAGTCAGTTTTAATTACAGTCAATGGCTTCTACTCTTACCAGCCCTTTGGCCTGTCAAAAGTCAATGCAGCCATGGACTCCCATTGAAATTCCCATTGGGTCACCCATAGACACTTCCATTGGGTCTCTCATGAGGTCTCCCATCCAGCACATGACCAAGGCTCTCACTGCTTAGCTTCAAGAGTCTGTCAAGGGCATGCACAATGGGTTTCCAATGGCTGCTGACGTGCTGGCTTCCCATCTGTGGGACTTTTGTATAGGCATACATTAGTAAAAGTCATTGTACAAGAAAGAGGAAATTGAGAGTTCTACAGCCCAGGTATCTAGACCACGTATTTGCTGTCCACACCAGTGTATTTTGCAAAATAGTATTTTATTCAATGCAGTGGATACAGTAAATGAACGTGTACAAGGTAACGAATGACAAGGATACAAGACTAAGAGGGAGACAAATGACAGGTGGGCAAGACAGGCAAGGACTGTGTATAGGGTTCAGAGGGGTAGTAAAGTGACAGGTGCTAAAGTGCATAGATCCGGGTAAGGTGCGGTTCAACTAAATAAATGTAGCATTTCCCTGATCTAGACAACATAAAGTGCACAGTAGTAGCTTACCCATAAACCTCGTCAGGGGTCCCTCTCAGATCTGCCCACCGGTCCAGTAGCCCCGACACGTGTTTCGCGTCGGCTGCTTCGGGGGGCTAGTGGTGAAAAGTCAGTTTTAATTACAGTCAATGGCTTCTACTCTTACCAGCCCTTTGGCCTGTCAAAAGTCAATGCAGCCATAGAGACTTCCATTGGGTCTCTCATGAGGTCTCCCATCCAGCCCATGACCAAGGCTCTCACTGATTAGCTTCAAGAGTCTGTCAAGGGCATGCACAATGGGTTTACAATGGCTGCTTACATGCTGGCTTCCCATCTGTGGGACTTTTGTATAGGCATACATTAGTAAAAGTCAGTTTTAATTACCGTCAATGGCTTCTACTCTTACCAGCTCTTTGGCCTTTCTAAAGTTAATGCAGCCATGGACTCCATTGAAATTCCCTTTGAGTTACCCATAGAGACTTCCATTGGGTCTCTCATGAGGTCTCCCATCCAACCCATGACCAAGGCTCTCACTGCGTAGCTTCAAGAGTCTGTCAAGCGCATGCACAATGGGTTTACAATTGCTGCTGACATGCTGGCTTCCCATCTGTGGGACTTTTGTATAGGCATACATTAGTAAAAGTCCCTCTTACCAGCCTTTGGCTGTCAAATGTCAATGCCCAGACTCCAATGGTTCCATTGACTCCCATTAGAGATTCCATTGGTCTCTCAATGAGGTCTCCCATCCAGCCCATGACCCAGGCTCTCACTGCTTAGCTTCAAGAGTCTGTCAAGGGCATGCACAATGGTTTACAATGGCTGTGACAATGCTGGCTTCCCATCTGTGGGACTTTTGTATAGGCATACATTAGTTAAAAAGTCAGTTTTATTACAGTCAAAGGCTTCTACGTTTTCCAGCCCTTTGGCTTTTCAAAAGTCAAAGAGCCATGGACTTCCCATTGGGTCTCTCATGAGGTCTCCCATCAGCCCTGACCAAGCTCTCCTGCTTAGCTTCAAGAGTCTGTCAAAAGGGGATGCAACAAGGGTTTACAATGGCTGCTGACATGCTGGCTTCCCATCTTGGGGACTTTTGTATAGGCATACATTAGTAAAAGTCAGTTTTAATTACAGTCAATGGCTTCTATCTTACCAGCCCCTTTTGGGCCCGTCAAAAAGTCAATGCAGCCATGGAACCTTATCACCATAGAGACTTCCATCGGGTCTCTCATGAGGTCTCCCATCAGCCCGTGACCCAAGGCTCTCATGGTTGCTTCAAGAGGTCTGTCAAGGGGATCCCCAATGGGTTTACAATTTGGGTGCTGACATGCTGGGTTCCCATCTGTGGGACTTTTGTATAGGCATTTCATTAGTAAAAGTCAGTTTTAATTACAGTCAATGGTTTCTACTCTTACCAGGGCCCTTTTGGGCCCGTCTAAGTTAATGCAGCCATGGACTCCCCTTGAAATTTCCCCATTTAGTTACCCATAGGACTTCCATTGGGTCTCTCATGAGGTCTCCTCCTCAGCCATGACCAAGGCTCTCACTGCTTAGCTTCAAAAGTCTGCAAAAGGCATGCACAATGGGTTTACAATTGCTGTGACTTTCTGGCTTCCCATTTTGTTTTGTTTAGGATACATTATAAAAATCAGTTTTTAATTACAGTCAAGGGGTTTATCTTTCCAGCCCTTTGGGCCCGTCAAAGTCAATGCAGCCAGGATCCCTTTTGGGGCCTCATGAGGTTCTCCCATCCACCCCTGACCAAGGCTCTCACTGCTTAGTTAAAAAGGGCTGTCAAGGGCATCACAAGGGTTTCAATGGGTCTGACATCTGGCTTCCCCTTGTGGGGGCTTTTTTATGGGATCATTATTAAAATATTTTAAATTCAGCAATGGTTCTCTTTTACCCGCCCTTTGGCTGTCAAAAGCCAAAGCAGCCAGGGCCCCCATTTGGAACCCCATTGGGTTTCTGAGGGTCCCTCC